>OVBW01002003.1:1695-13086 GCA_900406355.1 Erysimum pusillum | reverse complement strand
GTAAAAGTGAAAATTACACCAAAATAGTACCCCCAAACATTCTCAAACAAGGGCAGCTGAAAAAAAAACAACACAGCTCATCCACTTTCAAATGCATGTGGAAAGTATTTTCTTGACATTCATTGATGATTTCTCTCGGACGGTTTGGGTGGATCTGTCTAAATTATTCACTATTTCGATGTATATTATCTGGAATATGAAGATTAGCACAAGGGATGACATCAAGTACAAGATAATTTCAGAAAAGGGAAGTCTATAGACTACCAAATTTTTCCTAGGAAATTAGTAGGATTTTGACATGTTTTCTTGTATTGCTAACTCGAGCACTGAGTCTATGAGTTGGTCCTATCGCTAGACCAAAAAAAGCACCTTTGGCGTCGACAAGTTTAGGGTCTCCGTGTCAATGTGTCATGTATATAACTCAAGTAAAACAAAAAACAAATGAAGAAGCATATAGTCAAAAAAATCTCATTTACAACTACATATCTTCTCTCTTGAAATATATTCAAGAACCAAAAAGACAACAAAAGTGAAGTCAACGAATTGAAGTAGTTAGCATAGAAAGTATAGTTTCAAAACCGTTGAAACACTAATGTTTTCATAGGAAACTCAAAACAACCGAAGCTAATAATATACGCTAATAAGTACAATCAAGGCAAAAACAATTTCTAGGGGCATAAAAAATACAAAAAATAGAAATGAAATCTGCAAAAACAAAGATCTACAATGGGAAAATTAGATTTACTCACCAAAAGTTTGAAGATGGTGAAGTTGGTGATCTGACGATAACTAAATTGGGGTTTTGAGAATAAGGTTCAAGTCTTTAAAAACTGATACGAATTTTCTGTGTTGGAGAAGAAGACGCGGCTGAATGATTTGTTTATTGAGAAATGAAGACGTCGTTAAGACGTAGTCAAGACACATTAACAAATCTCCTAAACCTAAACGGTTGATTAGGGGTCTCCACAAATTTTAAATCCATCTTAATCAATTGAAATGACATATGTTATCAACTTTATGATATGATTATCCAATCATATTTTTTCATATTAGTTTTTATTTTTATTTTTATTTTCTAGCTACTTTGATTTTTACTTTTTAGTGTTTATGTTTATCATGTATATATATCTCAATTTGATTATATATTCTGTATGTAATCCATTTAAATTAATCTTCTTTTTTTAACTTAAATTTCTGTGATTTCTTTAACAACAATTTTCGTGTAAAATTTTAATTTACGGGATTTACTTCATGTATGTATTCCTTTATATTTAGAAGAAATCATCCATTTATATTTATAAAAAAGATTTTTTTTTTTTTTTTAGAATTCGTTTAAGCTACTAAAAACTGTTGGACCGACCTTNTTTTTTTTTTTTTTTTTTTTTTGATAACGCAGGGTAAATCCCAAACCTATGGAAGGGTCCAGACTAATCCCTGGGGAAGTGCAGCCCATGGATAGACTCGCTCTCTGGATATTCATATCCATGTGGGTGTCCAGAAACAAAGTGTTGGATCGCGTAGCAGGTAGATCGAACTTGAAACGTGTTAGCGTCCTAAGCCTCCTTACCACTTGTCAGCAAGTTAAGAACTCGATTAGGTTTAAATTCTACTAATATATACTTTTAGAATCATCTAGTATGAGGTGTTTTTTGTGAAAATTTGACCTATTTTTATTTGGTTGATTGTGATTTGAATGAGTCTTAAACTGATCCAGCTAAATATGGCTAGCTTCTAATGTGATAATAAACCAAGAAAACGCTTTATCAAGAAATAATCAAATGAGCAAGAGAGCCATACTCATCTCGCATTTTTCCTTATGCTCAAAATCACACAATACATCAAATCAACCATGCGAAACAATGAAGAAGCAAAGACTTACAAGACAAACAAAAATGTATTGCCATAAGCGTAGAGACAGATTCAAGAGTAATACCAACACACTTTTGTTCTTTAAGGTAGTAAATAAAATAAAAAAATGTACACAAAAGTAGCATACGATCACGAATTATATATCATCTGTTTCGTTGTATCGATGCACAATATAAGCCATGAAGAGACTAAAGAGAAAGATTGCAAGAAAAGCCAAAACAAACACTTCTTCAATCGCCATTTTTGTTCTTCCCAAGTTAGCTGCCATGTCTAGCTCTCTCTTCACCTCCTTAATGATATCTCTAACAAGAGGGAAATGCGAGCTGCGCAAACATGAGGGAGGAAAATTATAACTATGTTAAGATTGTTTATAAAGGAAAACTAGTTGTATAATATATATGCATCGTCAAAAAAACGGATGATTCACGAATGTGCCGGTTTACTGCCGAGTTAGGTTACTAACAGATTTGTAGAACATTAAATAATTACCTGCTTGCTTCCCACGTCAAACCAGGTTCTATTCTTGCAATAGACGTCACTGAATTTTCCCATCTTTGGACCCTAAGAGGATCGTATTCCGTATATCCTCTTATCATTTCATTAAATCGATCGCCAAACTCTCCATTGAGATCTCTCACGTTGTTCTTGCTCACATCATAGAAGACAGGAATCACCAAGAGTTTGTTTTCGTCTGCTCGTTCCTTCATCTTCACAAGTTCGTCCAAGCACCACTCTGTCTCTGGATAAGACGAAGAGAAGATAGCGAGCGCGATTGTTGACTCCTCAATACAAGTGAAGATATGGTCTAGGTCGCTTCCCCACCATTCGTCTCTGTCTATGAAGACGTTGAGTATCCCTAAATCTAGCAAGCCAAAGACGAGATGTATAATGAAGTCATCAGGCAGCTCGGTTGCGCCATTGACAAACACTTGAGGTGGTCTTGGTCGTGCTGGATCCATTATTGAGCTTTCGTCAAGAGAGGAGACAATGTGTTTCTTTGGGATTTGGAATTGCTTCTAAGTTTGGGATAGAGAAATTCACAAGCGGAGACTTTGGGAACCTTTTGCACAAGGAAATTAAAATAAAAGACTTCGAGATACAATATTATTTGTCGACTTTGGGATAGTAAATGTTTTTTTTTTATTTCCAGCTCATAAGAAAATATAATATTTGAAAGTCTCATTGATCTTAGAGGTTACAAAAGTTATTCATGTTAAAGATTTTAGATTATTGACACTTGCCTTATTAATTATAATAGTGTTGATTTCTGAAAATGATATGTATATTGATATGATTCTCTCACGATGATCAAAATACAGTAAATGTTGGTAACGTGAATCATTCACGACAGGCCAAGTCTACATTACACCCCTCAAAGTTTTCATGTAATATATATTAGAAAGTGATTTTAATATTTGCTGAGTTTCTCATTCTAACGTTTTCCATGTACAATGATAAAAAAAAATATCCAGAAGATCAGTGAAAGTTTATTAGATATATTAAAGAAATTTGTAATTATGTTAATGCGATTCTGTCTCTATAGAATTTTATTTCTTTTTGTGTATTCGTTTTTATGAGAAATGAAAATTCTTCATAAAACAAACTCTCATTACTCTTATCGATAATTGATGCAAGGTAAAACTAATCAAAATCAAATTAATTCATAAAAAATATCGAATGCAACAATGAAACCAAAATGAAACTCAGTCTCAGATTCTTTGCGTTTACATAGAAACGCAGACGTTACCATTCACCACTCACTTTCCACAGCTCGATTGATTATGAAGCGACCAAGAAGAAAAGAGAAAAAAGAGACAAGGCCTAACACATAAGGACCCAAAACAATTGTAACAAGAAGAAACAGACTTAGGAAACGGACAACAAATCTTATCACTTCTTCTGTTCTTGCCGCCAAAAGGTTGCGTTTTTCTTCAACTATTCGTCGTTCGCTCTCGGAGATTTCGTTTAAAACTTTCTTAACCGCCTCGACGATTGAGCTCACCAAATTATTCTGACGACTGTCATAACATAATCAAAATATCTGTGAGTAAACAAGTTATGTCCTGAACTAACCAAGAACAGAGCAACAAAACAAAGTCTAGAAACAGAGTACTAAAACAGAGTCTAGAAACAGAGTACTAAAACAGAGTATTCGGAGGACCAAGAACAGAAGAAAAGGGACAAGTTTAGACCTGTCTCGTGACAATGACAAGCCAGTTCTTCTCGAAACAAAAAATATAGCTTCCTTCCACTTCCGAACAGTTTCCCGCTCGCCGCAATGCGTTGACTTTAGGTCCCGGAAATTGTCCCCGAACTTTCCCTTCCGTTTCTTCACATCGTCTGTTTTCATCTGAAAGAAGATAGGAATCACTGTAAGATTTCCTACTTCCACGCATTCTTTGATCCTAGCTAGCTCATCTAAGCACCATCTTGACTCGGTGAAGTTCTTGGAGAAGATAGTCACAGCGACTCTCGATTCCTCGATCCTACTGAAGAGATGATCAAGATCTCTACCTCTAAGCTCATGGTCATCTATAAAGACGTTGACTTTCTCCTTTAACAGAGCTTCCACAAGAAACGCTACGAACCCATCACGCAACTTTGGGCCTCGGAAGTTGATGAACACTTGATACTGAGGCGGGATCGGTCCAACGTCGGTAAAGAGGGAGAAGGAGACGCCCATGGAAGGTGATGGTCTTTGAGGAAATCTTTTGCTTAGGAAAAACAAGAGAATCGTTTTCTGTAAGAACGTATGATTTAATGTTTTCATTATATTTTACTTGATCTCCATGAATGAATGATCATTGATCTACAAAGAATATAAAATTAGTAGACCGAATTTGAGTGAGTCTTAAATTAATCCATATACATTCTTAACTACAAAACTGGGTGTTAGGTGTTTACTTGTCAGACAATGAGACAGCGTAACGTAACCATAGGCGAACATTTTGGATAACTATGTTCCATATATGTTATAGTATACAATAAAATATCACACATGATGGGAACCAAACATTTATTTATTATACAACAAATTTTTTGAAATCTGGACAAATCCATTGAAGAGTTTACCCCTATTATAAACGTTTTCATATAAAGCGAATAAAAGACTCTTATGCAAAACTACGAAATCTTTTTCTTTTATTTATGGTAAATGCAGGACTATGAAATTACAGACAAAACCAGGCAACAAGACAAACCATTATGCTCTAACCAAAAACAAAGTTATCACAAAACACAAAAGAGCTACGAAGACAGCAACTAAAACAAGAAAACCGAATAACCACTTAGCCTTCTTGAAAAATCTCATATCAGTGAAAAAATAACCAAAAGAGCCATCAAGAAAACTTGCTAATCACTTTTAACTATCTCCATGATAATACCAAAAACCCTTCTGCAATATGCATCAGGGAAATCAGTTAGGAACCCTCAGGCTGAAAGAACCCCAACTTGTGATTATCACGAAACCAAACTTGTGATTTACTGAGTTGTGGACTGCAAACAAGATCGTCAATCTGCACAAGATCGTCCAAGCACCAATCTGACTCAGAGAACCTCTTGGAGATGATCAAACCGCAAATTTTCACTCATTGATCCTCTTGAAGGGATATTGTAAGTTTCTCCCCTTAAGCTCGAAGCTATCACTAGCTAGAGACATTGACACTTCGAATTTAAAGTTGCTAATAGAACTGTGGTTTGTCAGTTGTAGCTTGCGGAAGATGTAAACACAAAGATGTAAGTGAATGATCCTGCAATGGACAACACATGAAATCTTTGTAAAAAAAAAATATCTGATTCACACAACAAACTTAAAAAAACACTTACTCGTGTCCCTCATGCTGTCTTTCTGCTATTTTGGTTTCCCATCCTTCCTTTCCATAAACCATCCAAAGTCTCAACGGGCCACAAAGAAAAGAAGAAACAAAAGTAGCGTCCAACAGAAATTCCAAAACCTTAAGCAAAACTGAGGAGCAAAGAAGACCACACATAATAATATTGCAAGATAGATGTAACCAAATAAATATTTAACCCGACCACCATCCCTTTTTGAAGAACTAATATAGCTTTTTGCTTTGACAGGTACGTTCTGTGTTTCGGCATACACAAAACTTATCCCACAATTCACCACTTCACTTTTACAAGCATCAGTCATGTTAAACTCAAGGAAGGCCTTTGTAGGTATAGAGTTAACAGAGTATTGATCCTCCAAACGTTTCGTGAGGTGCGAACAACTGGCATAGCCGATAAAAACATGGTCTGACTCAATCCTTCCTGGTTCGTTCAATCCTCCAACATCACAGTCTAAGCTGATAGAAGACCCATCTTCGTTTTCAAACTTGAGTTTGCATTTTACTGAGAAAGTGTTAATCGAATCTTTGTTATCATGGAATGAAACAACAGCGCAAAGAGCTATCCCAGATAATCTATTGTTACACCAATGTGGTTGCAGCCTTGGCTCTAAGACTGATCCAACTGCTTGGTGGTGGAACCACGAAGGGACTTCAAATCCAGGATAACAAAGGTTGAACAAAGCTCCAGAAACTATTCCCTGCAAAAGCAATGCAAAACAACGATCATTAAGAGTGGGGAATCAAGAAAAGACAAAAGAGAAAAACTTCGAGAGAGGTAGAGAAAGGAAGAGACCCTATCATAACACTCAACCGCAAGTCGTTGGCATTTCCATTGAGCATAGGATGAGATAACATCCCTTGAATCTTGTTCAAGATTGTTGCAATTAGTGAAAAAGAAACTAGAACGGGTCTGCTCAGTCAACATACGAAGGGATAGTGGGTTTGCCACTGTTTCCAGTCTCTCACAGCCATGTGCGTCGAAGAACTCGAGATTTGGTGGAAGCGTCGGAAGATATCTAAGATTCCCGCAGTTCTTCAAGTCAAGCCATTTCAGATGATCAAGTTGACTAATGTTACCTTGCGGACAGACCATTGCATTATTTCTACTTAAGCATAAACGTTGCAGTGAGTATACTTTCGGCATCTCTTTGATTCTTGTACCATCAAGCAATAAAATCCGCAAATATTTCATGTTTTCTATGTCCTTTGGAACACTCTCAAGCTTTAAACATCCAGAGAGTATTAGCTCTTCAAGAGCTTTCTGCTTTCCAAGACAATCAGGAAGACTCTTTAGTTCTGTACAACCTTTCATATTCAATATGGCAAGTCTCTTCAGCTCCCCGATGGATGGAGGAAGTCCCTTTAGTAGAGTGCCATCTAAATATAAAGCTTCCAGTTTTGTAGAGATCACCTTAAATTCTTGAAGTTCCGAGCAATCACTTAGTATCAGAATTTTTAGAGAGCTCAGTTTAATCATTGGAAGAGATCTTAGGCGCTTACAACATCTCATGTTTAGGAATATGAGACTCTTCATGTTTTCCATCTCCCGAGGTAAGTTAACCAGACTTGTGCAACCTTCAAGATTCAATCTTTTAAGATTTTGCGCATTTGACAACCCTGAAAGGTTATTCAAGTTACAAGAATAGCTGAGATCAACCCACTTTAGTTTTGGAGTATCCTGTAAAAAAGAACAAGAATTCAACCTTAACACCTTGTTGGAATTAACAAAAAAAGAAGAAATGTTGGAATACAATGAGACACACCTTAACACCTTGCCAAAGTTGTTTGATTGAGCTGTAAGGCAGCTCAAGATTGACAAGGTTCATTGCATTAAAATCTGATGGAAGTTTTTCCAGTGGGAATTTCAGCCAGTGGAGATATCGCAACTCATCCAATGGCAACTGAAGCTCTTTAGGAATGCCAAGTTTGAAGTCAGATTCTCCTTCCTTGAGGAAGGCGGAACTGTATATCTTGAGATATAAAAGATTGCACATACTGCTTAAGATGCTAGTATCAAAGCTCATTTTCTCCGGAACTTCGAATATGTCTAAGAAAACACCCCTAACATTTTCCATTCCCTATAAACAATCAAGACAAACCGTTAGCACCAGGCAATTGAAAATCTAGAGTACTTGGTTCGTCACCGCAAAAGCAGAAGATTTAGCGCAACTAATAGATGTTAGAGGTTCCAATATGTTCAAGTAACCTCACCATTTTATTCATCAGCAAACAAATTATATCTTGATAGTCCCACAGCCGGTATTGAACCCTTCTATCTTCAACCAATGGATGTAAAGCAAGTTCCTTGGCGAATGTGCACAATATATCATGCATCTCAACTCGACCACCAGAAAAATTGACGAGGAACTTATCTTTAATATCAATAGACTCGGAATCACATGAATCCACCAGGCATCGTACATAACTTGCATTCTCTGATTTGAAGAAACATGCAATGTCAAGAAAAACATCTTTCTGCCTCTCCGTGAGTTCATCATATCTTCTTCTCACGACATCTTGGATCATCCTATTGGAACTTTTGGACAGTGTTTCAATCCTCCTTTCCCAATAAGCCTCGTCTTTCCCACAAAGTTCTACACCCAAGGCCTTGAGAGCTAGTGGGTTGCCTTTGGCATAATCTAGAAAATGTCTAGACAGCTTTACAAACTTTCCCTTGGCGTGATTAGTAAACCACAATAAACTGTCTCTGCTGTTCAATCTCGGGATTACATAAGTATCTTGAACCAGTTCCTGGAGCAGTGACTCATCGCTCGATGTAATAACAATCTTGCTTCCTCTCTTGATCCAATCCCGTTTACCAAGAAGAGATTTGATATGTCTCTTGCCACTAATGTCATCAAGAACAACAAAAACTTTTTCTTTCAGAAGCTCATCCTTCCAATACTCATGTGCATTCTCTGTATATCCTATGTTGGGATGAGTATCTTTCAAAAGCTCTTGCATCAATCTCTTCTGCAGCCATTCCAGTCCACACTCCTGAGACATCTTACTGAAATCTTGGAAAAACGCGCTGCTTTTAAACTTGTGTCCCCACTTTTCATACAACATTTTCGCAACAGTAGTTTTACCAATCCCAGGCATTCCAACAATACCAATGAAACGGGTTTCTTCATGATCAAATTCTATCTTCTCTTCTAATTGCTTGAGGCGTTGTTCGACTCCAAATCTTGGAGTCGTATCAACCTCTTCTGCTTCTTCTTCTTTTTCTTCTTCTTCTTCTTTTTCTTCTGTAAATCTTTCTTTGTTTCCTCCGGTAGTGTGGTTCTTAGAGTTTACTCTTTCCTTGTTGGAAATCTCAATTAACACTCTCTTCACTTCCTCAACGATTGAGTCAACGAATTTGCTCTCATTACTACCACAACAGTAAAGAAAAAGATAGTGTTCCATCATTCACAAGAATTGATAAGAAAAAAAAAGAATTGTTAAAACCAAGAAATCAAATTATACCTGTCTACTTTTGAGCACAAGCCAATGTTATTAGCAACAGAGTCCAAAGCTTCTTTCCATTTCTGGATTCTTTCAGGCTCACTCCGATACTCCCACTCAAGTTTTCTGAAATTGTCGCCGAAAGCTCCAGTGAGGTTTTTACAGGCGCTGGGGTCTACCTTATGGAAAACAGGAATCACAACGAGTTTGTCTTGTTCCATCAGCTCCTTCATCTTCACAAGCTCATCCAAACACCAGCAAGATTCGGTGTATCTCTCAGAAAAGATCGCCACAGCGACTCTCGATTCCTCGATCCGCTTGAAAAGAATTTGTAGATTTTTACCTCGAAGCTCATTTTCGTCGGCAAACACGTTGATCTTCCCGAATCTCATGACCTTAACGAGAAAACCAAAAAAGTTATTTCGCAGCTCGTCTCCCCTGAAATTGATGAACACTTGGTACTGCGGCAGAGTGATTCCGTCGTCATCGGAGGACATCGCCATGGTGAAGAAACGGAATCTTCAACGATCTTAGCTGAAAATCGATTTTCTTCTTCTCGTTGATTTTGAAAGAACAAAAAAAAACTTGAGCGTTAAGAAACTGTACGAGGCTTTATTCGTTGACTCTTAAAGCCACCTAAAACTTGCAAGGATTTCCATTTTAAAATATATAATAGTAAATTTGGGTTGTTACAAAACTGGTTCGAGTACCGTGAGATTAGTGGAGTTTAGTTGGTGTTGCTCATGGTGGGGTCAGAAAAGACAGCGAATTTAAATCCAAGTTTTGACTATATCGATAATATATTTCTGCTTTTCAAGACATTCAGCCATTCAAACTCAATATTCCAAGTCTCTTTAGATCTCCAGTGGCGGGAGGAAGTTCCTCTAGTGTTGTTCCATCTAAATATAAAGCTTCCATATTATCTGAAATCCACCTCAAATTCCAAAAGTTTCGAGCAGTCACTGAGTATGAGCATTTTAAGAGAGCTTAGTTTCATCACTGGAAGAAATTTGAGACGCTTGCAACGTCTCATGTTAAGGAAGACAAGACTTAATTAATTTTTATGTTTTCCATCTCCTGTGGCAAGTTAACCAAACTTGTGCAACCTTCAAAATTCAATCTCTCAAGATTTTTAGCATTTGACAACCCTAATAGGCTTCTCAATTTACGCGAGTGGCTGAGATCAACCCACTTTAGTTTTGGGGTGTCTAAACAAGAACAAGAATATTCAACCCCAAATTTATGTTAACTAATTTACTAAAAGAACTTAACATTTAAATATTTTTAGTGTTTCTTCTATGAAAGAATCAAATCTGCACATTAGTATGATTAGTTATATAAGTTCTATCTTGTAGTAGAGAGTGTTAAACAGAGTTATAACTTACAAGCCAAGTTCAGGAGAAAATATATAAACCGGTTTTAACCGATTAAAACTGAATCGGAGAAGAAATAAACAGGTATTTGGTTTTTGGCTATACAAAGGAAACTAAAATGGAAGATAATCTCAGTTCTTGTGAAAGATACTCTGATTCTCTCTAGTCTTCTCCTCCTTTGAACTAAACTCGATGTCTAACCTTGCCGCTTCTAACGGCTACGAACCACCGTGCAAAACCAAACAAAGGCGTGATTAGTAAACCACTATAAACTGTCTCCGTGATTAGAAAGTAAAGAACATAAGTAGCCGCCAACAGATCTTCAAAAACCTTAAGCATTGCTTAGGAGCATAGAAGACCAAACATAATAATATTGCAAGATAGATGTAACCAAGGAAAGTTTTAACACAACCACCACCCTTTTTTGAAGAACTTCTATAGGTTTTTGCTTCGACAGGTACGTTCTGTGGTTCGGCATACACAAAACTTATCCCACAATTCACAACTTCACTTTTACAAGCATCAGTCATGTTGAACTCAAGGAAGGCCTTTGTAGGTACAGAGTTACCAGAGCATTGATCCTCCAAACGTTTCGTGAGGTGCGAACAACTGGCATAGCCGATAAAAACATGGTCTGACTCAATCCTTCCTGGTTCGGTCAATCCTCCAACATCACAGTCTAAGCTGATACAAGACCCATCTTCGTTTTCAAAGTTGAGTATGCATTTTACTGAGAAAGTGTTTATTGGATCTTGGTTATCATCGAATGAAACAACAGCGCAAAGAGCTATCCCAGATAGTCTATTGTTACACCAATGTGGTTGCAGCCTTGGCTCTAAGACTGATCCAAC
>OVBW01001999.1:0-13100 GCA_900406355.1 Erysimum pusillum | reverse complement strand
ACTCCCATTATGATTTCAGTCAATGATGGCAAGAATATTACGTTACTTTTTCCACATGTCCCTTGGGTTGGATTAGTATTTTGCGGTATGGTCACATATTAGATTACATTTTGGTTCAGGAGCCTCCAGTGGTATAACTTTAAAAAATACTAAATAAATATTATCTCATATGACTGATTGAATAAATTTGTTTTTGTTATTTTAAACTAGACTTGGGAAAAAGACTTTAGCGAGTAAACGTGGAATATTTTGTCATCCCTTAGAATTGATTAAACCAATATAATATGTAAANGGTATAACTTTAAAAAATACTAAATAAATATTATCTCATATGACTGATTGAAGAAATTTGTTTTTGTTATTTTAAACTAGACTTGGTAAAAAGACTTTAGCGAGTAAACGTGGAATATTTTGTCATCCCTTAGAATTGATTAAACCAATATAATATGTAAAAATATAATAAATAAATCGAAAGCATAAACCAACTCCATCTTAATAATTGTCAATAAGTTTTACAATCACATAAAGTATAATAAAATTAAAGCCATATTGTACCTACAAGGCTATAACATTCATTTAAAACTAAGTTAATAATATATATACGTACACACTAGATATTTAATAACATCTTTTATTGTGNAAATATAATAAATAAATCGAAAGCATAAACCAACTCCATCTTAATAATTGTCAATAAGTTTTACAATCACATAAAGTATAATAAAATTAAAGCCATATTGTACCTACAAGGCTATAACATTCATTTAAAACTAAGTTAATAATATATATACGTACACACTAGATATTTAATAAAATCTTTTATTGTGATATAAATTATTAAGTAATTGATATACTTACGAAATGAGGTCCTTTTTTTTTTTTTTTCCTTTCTGAAAGATTCACGGAGTTTGGAGATAAAAGAAAGACAGAGTATACGGTGGACTGGACAATGGACGACGAGCTCTCACACATTTTAATGCAAGTTGGTATGACCCGAGATTTTGTGAATATTTTCTTTGATAAAAGATTTTTTAATGAAAGAATGAAATGAGATTTTTTATTGAAAGAATGAAATTGAAATGAGAAGAAAATAAGATTACAAGGCCCATACCAAATGTTAGGCTTTTTAGCCCATATATTAACTCTAGAATGAAAAGGAAACCAAATGAACCAGATACTACGAACCAAAGGAGACTGAAATAACCGAGTAATAATGGTAGAATGTTAGAGTCCCACATTAGAAAGTTATAAAATCTTTAGACAATATAAATAGTATGAGGCAATCCTCCTCACTTTAACTAGTTTTTGGATATTGAGTTACGCCCATTACTAGAACAAGAGGTTTTGTGATTTTCGATTTTTGTTCATCAGTTTTACGGTATCTCAAGAACAAGTTCAATTGTTCGATAAAAAATTATTTGTTTCTTCATATTCAGATATAAAAATATGCATGCATGGATACATTTGCACGTTACAATATCCATACTTTTGGTTTTAAATGAATCATAGACGTTATATCGAAGAGCTTTTAGTGGCCTTCTGCAAATTTGGCTTGCTAGATCCTAATCTCTTCTTAATTTTTAGGTTTTCCCTTGTTTTTTTAATCGGCAAGGCAAGGCCTCCTGGCTGGTTAAGCAAAATTTTGTAATCATTGCATAATTCACACAAATCAAACTTTATTTAATTATTTTTGCTTACAATAATATAAGCAAGCGTTTTTATTTTTACTTCAGCAAACAAGATAAGTAGACGTGTTTTATTTTTATCTTACAATAACATAAAGCAAACATGTTTTATTCTTCACTCGTCATCATTTATTTCTTCTTCATTTGTCGTTGTTGTCGGAACTCCTCTTCGATATTTATGTTTCGGTGAGTGGNAATATACAATACAATACATTCTCTATACTTAGTAGCATCCCATGCTTGGCATGCTGTAATTTTCCAAATTAATCCAGATATAAGAGAGACTTGATTGATACTGTTGTTTATCCGAAAGGATGTGCTAAGTATATATATTTTCTTGGTTGCAATTCATACAAAAAAAAGGAATATGTAAAAGTACAAAATTAAAGACGAACCTGCACGAGATAGACGAGAATCAACGTCAGCTCCAACGTTCCAGGCGAAGTAACCACGCAGACCTTTGTCCTTAGCGTATCCTACCTTCGTCACGACGCTCTCAATATCGTCATATGCAATTAAAGTCGTTCCAGAGAAACAGTAATTTCCGACCACTGCCGAGTCATAAAACGTTTTTGCTCCCGTATGCTCTATGAACGTTATTATCTGATCATAGTTGATGGAACCCTCAGCTGATATCGCTACTCGGCTGGTGGCCGCATCATAACCGCCATCGAGAGTCCAGGCCCATCCAACGTATGGGAATCCAAAGACTGCTTTCCTCTCCGGAAGTCCGGCCTCAATCCACTGTGTCAAACCGGAGTCGCCGCATGGACCTGTCAACCAAATTTTCAAATTTTATTCAAACCCTTGACAAACAAAAAAAATACTCAGATTTGGATCTTAGACCATCCTCACCCAAAAAATGACTAATGAAGATGCTCTAAGGAATTATATTCAGTTATGTTTATACCTTCTGGGTTTAAAGGATTATACAGAGCGGCGGGTGGACCAATGGTAGTGGACGAACCGAAAAATTCATAGGCTATGATATTAACCCAATCCAAGCTTTCTTTAACCACTTGAACCGGGTAGGGAACTGACTCGTAAACCGAGGAGTAGTAAACCGCAGCGGTCAACAGCAAAGGCCGTCTGGCCGTGCGCTCTGACTCATCCTCAACGGCAGATCGCCATTCTTCAAGTAGTTTCCCGAAGTTGCTCATCTCCACATCATTGCTAGGGTACTCCCAAGCTAAATCTAAGCCGTGGAACCCGTACGCTCTAGCGATCGAGATTGAAGAATCAATAAACGTTTTCCGAGAGACATGGTTACTTGCCATGGACGCAAACGCGGATTTGTCTGCGTTTTTTCCGCCGATCGACAAGAGGGTCTGCACGTGAGGGTTTTTCTGCTGGACGATTTCAGTGAAGCTGGAGAAGTCGAACTCATGCGCGAGGGGGATAAAGACTCTGTGGGTGTGAGCGTCGAGATCGGCAAAGGCGCAGAAAATGTGAGTGAAGAGAGTTGAGTCAATGTTTTGGGCCGATTCGCTGGAGTCCCCGGTTTCTCCATCCGGGAACCAGTACGAAGCTTTTACCTCGGAGAAGGTGGCATCAATAGTCGCACTAGAAGTCATTTTGTTCTGAAAGTCTTTTAACAAAATTGCTTTCTCTGTGTTTCTTTGTTTGCTGTGTTTTGTAGTAGTGATACAAACTGTATGCCTCCCTTCTCTATTTATAGGGTTTTTGGGAAGAGATATTCTAAATACTAAAACTAAAAGAAAAGACAAATTCAATTACTGAATTTAATTAATTTCGAAAACCAAATTAAAAGTCTTTGCTAAATGATGTGACTGTGACACCATTAAGAAGCTCCTTCATATCATAGATAGTTGATGTATTCTTATTACACATATCTCGTAGAATTAAAAACTAAGTTATGACGGTCAAGTCTTAAGTGGTTGAAAATTTCGCCATCTAAGTTTATACATTTGGTTCGACTAATTTTATTATGATATAGAAGATAAAAAAAATCAGAAGGTAAGAAATCATCATCAGTTATATATCATTCTAATATTAAAAACTAATTTGAAAACTTTACTTTTTCTATAAACGAAAGTAATACATGGTAATCACTTAAATTTTAANTTATTATGATATAGAAGATAAAAAAAATCAGAAGGTAAGAAATCATCATCAGTTATATCATTCTAATATTAAAAACTAATTTGAAAACTTTACTTTTTCTATAAACGAAAGTAATACATGGTAATCACTTAAATTTTAATTCATTTTTAAATTTTGAATTGATGTAGAAATAAATATGATAAACTTTTTTTGGTTATCAATATTAAGTTACAATTAAAATATCTCAGGAGAAAGTTTAGTTTTTAACCTGAATACTATTGAAATGATTTGAATTTTATATTTTTAACATTGTGCTAATATTTTCTTTTTAAATTGACCAAATATTAATTCAAAATATAATATTAATTATTTTTTTATTGAAAACAACTTTTGGATATTTATTTTTTTAAAAAATATTTTGAAGAAATTGTAAATATAATTATTATTTATTGTTTCCTCTGCATATTTCATGAGCAATGTTTTGTTCAATAATTGTCCATATAATAAGAATGGAGATAATTTATGTGGTGTCTAAAAGTCTACTATTAATCTAAACTTCTAAAGAATAAAAAAAGACTCGATTATAGTCTTTATTTCTACCAAATTAAGTCTATTTGTAAAACAATGTATTTGTTCACATCATCACAGGAATTATAATAATATTGTGATTAGATTGAACATTATATATTTTATAATTAATAAATAGAATATCCATTTTTAGAAATGATCTCCACACCTGTTCATTTTAAAAAATAATTCTGTTAAATCTGGAACTGTTTATAAAGTTCATAAGGTACTTGTCGATAAACTACTAGTAAGAGAATCAATCCAAGTATTTTAAGATATTTATAAGGTTTTATAATATATTTATGAGATATTTATAAGGTTCCACCCACGTATAAAGATAATTTTTATGTTTTTATAAGATTACACATGTAGTTAGTTGATCTAAAATTTGTAGAGTAAAGAAGAGGCATTCTTAAAAAAAGATATTGAAAAAAAGAATTTTTAACAATTTTCCCATATATTAATTTAAAAATCATTGCATTTTGAAAGTTTTTGGAATAAACTCTAAGTACATATATGTTGTAAGCTATTGAATAAACTTTTGAATTTAAAGTACATTGTGTTGTTTGTCGACTTTATTTATGCTATTCCCATATTAATTTTTTATTCTATTTTACCCCATGATATGAAATCAATTTTGACATATTCCGATTTATAAAATACTTTTTGAATCTCAAGACATGATCGAACATGAAGACAGAAGACCTATCCTCTTTTACCACAAAATGACCACCTATTTGATAATTAAAAAATGTATTATAATCCATATATCTTAGTTATGTACTTATGTAAATAATAAATTTTATAGTGAATTCATTTTTTTTGGTGATATATGATCGTATTGTAGTATTACAATAACAAAAAATACTAAAGTATGTTTTATCATTGAATATTTGAATGTGTCAAATAAGATGAAGCTTTGTGATTATTCTTATAATACGTATGGAGGTGGCATTGACATATATCTTGATAATAATTATAAAAGACTCAATTATATCTTCATTTTTATTCTCTCGTCATCGTCTATAGATCTAAACCATTTTATAGGATTACATTATACAATAACAACTTATAAATATTGTGACTAGATTAGTAGTAATTTTGGTGAATGATTGATAAATATAATACCAAACCGGTAACATTGATTAATGCACAATGTATATCGCGTAATACGTGTTGGCGTGTTGCTTAAGTTTTATAAGTTTTTAGGTGTAACATCATAAATATATAGCATCCAAGTAGCATAATATAAATGATAAATTTCTATATTTATTTATTTGAATTGTCATCTCTTTAATTATTATATTTATATGTTAGGTAAAATTTTCAATAGCCCAAACAAGTTTTTGCATACAATGGACCTCATAAAAAGTGAAGATTGTAGTGTAACATTTTCATTGTTTAAAAAGGAATTTTTCTAAGTTGTCTCAAAACATTTACTTTCTCTGCATCGTTGTAATATTCATTAAAAGTTTCCTTACAGAATCTATGCATCCAAGCAGTTGTGTCCAATTCTTGTTAATAGTTCCCATCAAATTGGTTGTAGGTGTGCAAGATCACCATAAACATTAAATGCAAGAAATCTCATTAATCTAATCGTGATCTTATGATCAATGAGTCTTGAAGGCAAGTTATATTTCAACGCGTGAGCAATTTTTCAGAATGAAGAATAATGTCACTCAAACTGACCGGTTTGAAAATATGTATATTAGANGGAAGCCGATGGGATACCCTGAATTCCTTAAAATTCAAAAAAAAAAAAAAAACTGACCGGTTTGAAAATATGTATATTAGATTATATAACTTTGAAAATTCACAATGAAATCATAGTACGGTTTAAACTGTATATTGTATTCCTCTTTAACTTTTATCTTCTCTTACAAAGACATCATTTGGAGCAGCTTACACTTAATTAGAGGAGAATAAGATCAGATAGGAATAAGAGCAATTCATACGTTGACAGAGACGCACATGACTAAGCTGGACTGGGATCATGGAAAAGACCGAACCAGAGCATACCGAACCAGACCGATCAGGATGTTGGTGCTGGGTTAGAGACTGAGGCTGGAGTGGGATCATGAAAGGTTTGTTACTATTCTATTGCGTAAAAGTTAGTAAAAAGGGATTAGATGGACAGTAAACATGTTGAATGATTAACATGATATACCAAACCGGTCACATTATATATATTCATAAGTTTATATGTTTTAAGTCGTAAGATCATAAACTGTATGTCATCTCCAAGTAGCTTAACATTAAAAAAACTGAAGCTTAACATTAAAAAAAAAAAAAAAAATTAATTCCTATGGTTATCTTTTTCTTACAGACCAGAGGTAGTTGCGGTGATAGTAGAACCGGAGTGAGTTTCGTTGACCAGTTTGATGTCACCTCGATGATATAATAAATTATATGATTGTTCATATTTAAATTTAAAATGCATGCATGCATACATTTTTCATATTATAATATGCGTATTGTTTTAGTAAAATCGAATCATATACTTTTGTTTTAGCTCGTTAGATGATTTCTTATAAAAACGTGAATGAAATGAAGTAAGCATGCTCCTGTTTTGTAATGCATTTTTCTTAGAAATCAAACTTTTTTTTTTTTTTTTTTTTTTTTTTTTTTTTGGTTTACAATAATATAAGCAAGCATGTTTATTTTTATTACAGAAAACAAGATAAGCACACTGCACACAGACGTGTTTTATTTTTATCTTACAATAACACATAAGCAAACATGTTTGATTCCTTCACTCGTATTCCAATTACTTCTTCTTCCAAATTTCGTTGTGGGAACTCCTCCGATGGTTGTGTATTAAGCATCCCATGCTTTGGATGCTGTAAATTTTCAAAATAGATATATAAGAGACTCGCTACTGTTTAATTTATCCGATAGGAAACTAACTAGTTAGATATATATCTCTTTTGTTGCAATTCATTAACAAAAGAAAAAAACCGAAAAAAGAACATTTACGTAAGTAAAAAAAGACGAACCTGCACGAGATAGAACCGAGTTATCGTCAGCTCCAACGTTCCAGGCAAAGTAACCAAGCAGACCGCTCTTCTTAGCGTAACTCACTTTCGCCTGGACGCTCTTATCATCTTCGTACCCAATCCAAACCTTCTTGGCGTAACAATAATGTCCGACCACCTGGGGGTCATAAACCTCTGTTGCTTTCTTCTCCTTTATGAACGTCTTTATATCAGCATAGTTTATAGAACCGTCCTCAGATATGGCTGCTCCGTCTGCGGCTGCCTCATAACCGTGATTCGTTTCGTCTTGGAGAGTCCAGGCCCAGCCAACGTATGTGAATCCCAAGACTGCTTTGTTCAGGGGAAGCCCGTCGTTACTCCACTGTTTCAAACCAGCGTCGCCGTTTCGATCTATCAACCAAATTACCAAATTCTGTTTTAGTTAAACCAAAAAAATACTCACTTTTCTTTACTTTATTTGAATCCTAGGGAAATATATATATTCAATTATGCTTATACCATCTTTGTTAGAAGCGGAAACGTGCAGACCGGCGGTTGGAACGGTTTCTTTGGACGTGGTCACCGGTACGTAAAAATCATAGGCTATAATATTAACCCAATCCAAGTTTTCTTTCATCAATTGAACCGGGTAGGTAACCGAGTTGTAAACAGAGGTATAGTAAACCGCAGCCGTGAACAGCAACTCCGGTTTGCCGGAGCGTTGGCCCTCGGCCTTAATCGCTGCTCGCCACTCTCCAAGTAGTTTCCCAAAGTTGGTCATCTCCTCATCACTGTTCGGGTACTCCCAGGCTAAATCGAGACCTTGGAAACTGTTCTTTCTAGCGATCGAAATCGAAGAATCAATGAACGATTTCCGAGACGTGTGGTTACTTGCCATGGACGCAAACGCAGAATTGTTTGCGTCTCTTCCGCCGATCGACAAGAGGGTCAGCACCTGCTGGTTTTTCTTCTTGACTGTTTCATAAAAGTTGGAAAATATGAGTTCGTGCGCTTCGGAGATAAAAACTTTGTAGGTGGTAGCGTCGAGATCGGCGTAGGCGCAGAGAAGGTGACTGAAGACACTTGAGTCAATGTTTTGGGCCGAGTCGTTTGTGTCATCTGTCTCTCCATCCGGGTACCAGTACGAAGCTTTTACCTCGGAGGCGGTGGATGCCAGAATCACTTGATGAGAAGTCATTTTGGTCTGAAAAGTTTTTTTTAACAAAATGCTTTCGATCTGTGTTTCTTTGTTTGTTGTGTTTTTTTGTAGTAGTGATACAAACTAAGAGGGTACTTCCCTTCTCTATTTATAGGGTTTTGGGGACGATCGACATGCATATTTTACATACTAAAAGAAAAGACCAATTCAATTACTGAATTTAAATAATTTCGTAAACCAAATTAAAAGTCTTTGCTAAATGATGTGACTCTGACACCATTAAGAAGCTCGTTCATATCATAGTTGATGTATTCTTATTACACATACCTCGAAGAATTATAAACTAAGTTTTGATGGTCAAGTCTCAAGTGGTTGAAAATTTCGCCATGTAGGTTTATACATTTGGTTCGACTAATTTTATTGGAAAAACATTAACAATGCAAACCTATGGGTTGAAGCTAAAAAGGGGCTCGGTTATAGTCCATACTGTATTTATAACAAGTCTATTAATTGTCTAACAACGTTTTGGTTCAAGTGGATTGCAATAATATTTTGATTAGAATGAACATTAGATATGTTTAATGGTTAATCAACAAGAAAACCAAACTGGTCACATTAATGTTTGTACATTATCTAATTTGTTTTTAAAATTTTACATATGTTCAACTAATAAATTTTGAAAAAGTTTTAAAGCATTTAAAACTTTTTGGACTAACCACCAAATACATATATAGCCAGCTGTTGGACGGAGATTTGACTTTTAATTAAAGTACATTTCTCTTCGTTTGCCAGGCTTTGATTATGCAATTTCGATAGTAGAGTTTTTCATTCTAATTTAAAATTTGGAAATCCCTATAATTGAATTCATCTTTAACATCTTACGACTATTGTAGTAATCCTTCACTTTTAACTATCTTATATTATTCAAGTATTACATGTTGAATTATATTCGAAAACTTGTAGTCTTACAACTTTTAGCTAATTTATATGCTCGAATTTTATACATCTAAGATATATATGTAGATAGATATTAGCCCAAAAAAAAAAAAAAAAATGTAGATAATGGTGTTTAAATAAGTTTATAGCTTGTTCAGTATAAAATTACTAACCTATACAAAAATGTTTGCTGTTAATAAAAGGGCGAAAAAGAGACTCATAATAGTTCATTTAATCATATATAGAAATTCTTTTTTTTTTTTGGGGGGCAAACATCATATATAAATTCTTTAGAGCAACTTCATTGGTTAGATACCCACTTGAATAGTTTTAACCTAATTGCTAAGTGACAAATAGAGAGATGATCTCTCGTGGGTTTCTCAAAGAAGAGACTATTCTTCCCGATCCTATTTTTCTTTTTATTTCTTTTCTTCATATTAGTGGGGAGTCTCAATAAGACTGCTCTTATGTCTAACAACTTATTGGTTCGTATGCATTATAATAACATTGTTAAATACACAAAAAGGCTTTAAGGAGAAAAATGAATGAGGAAAATAAAATAAAGAATATTCATGTTTACTTGTTTAGAGTAAAATGGAGAGAAAGAACGATTGATAACAAATGATAACCATTATAATGGATAACCTTTCAATATTTCAAAATTTTAAAATATTTAGAAGGTAAGAAATCAACAGCACCTATATCACTCTAATATGAACATTAAAAAATAATTTCAAAACATTACTTTTTTCTAAATGTGAAAATAATATTAAAGAACTTTAAAATATTACATTTCAATATTAAATTTAAACTAAATACATGATATTCACTTAGTTTTTAGGTTCATTTCAAAATTTTGTCTTGATGTACAATTATATACTCACTTAAATTTTATATTTTTAACATAGTGCTATTTATTTTATTTTAAAAGGTATTTACCAAATATGAATTCAAAATATAATATTAATCAATTTTTTTATTATAACCGACTTTTAGAATATTTAACTATTTAAAAAATTGTAAATATAGTTTTTCTTTATTGCTTCCTCTCCATATTTCATGAGGAATATTATGTTTTATAATTGTCCATAGAATAGGAATGGAGATAATTTATGTAGTGTCCTAAAGTCTACTATTAATCTAAAAATAAAAAAGACTGGATTATAGTCTTTATTTATAACAAGTCTATTTGTCTAACAATGTATTAGTTCACATCATCACATGAATTACAATAATATTGTGATTAGATTGGACGTTATATACTTTATGATTAATAAATATAAAATATTTCTTTTTAAAAATTTCTCTATCAGCTATATTCATTTAAAATTGAAATTTTTTATTAGCTGTTCATTTTCTAAAATAACTCTTATTAAAATTTGTCAAAATAAATAAATATAATTTTAGTCATAAATTAATGATAGTGAAAATTTTTTGGTCCAGTGGTTGACCAAAAGTTAATTAATGCTTATAGATTAAGAGGTATGGAGTTCAAGTTCCAGATATTATGATTTATTAATAATTATGCAGATTAATGGAGTCATGACTACAAAAACGTTTTTAGTGATATGCAATTAGAGCCGTTTGTCGTGATTCTACTACATACAGAAGAAAACGTCAGCATGAAAAAAGAAAATGAACTATGATGTGTCGTGAATCTAATAGGACCGGAATGAATTGTCCATAGTATAATCGTTTATGTCAATTTGTAATAATTAACAAATCCATATGAAAAAAGAGATTAATGATATAAAAAATTAGTATTAAGTTGCTATTAAGGATAGATTTGGAATTATGAAAGCTGTGACATGATAACTTATTTGGAGAATAAAAAATCTAAGTGGATTATCTTAGTTATTTCTTAAAAAATTAAAGTAAGTTATCCTATATAATTTATATATATATCAAAACACTGGGTTATAGTCTATATATATCTTAATTATTATTTTCTCATCAACTGTCTACAGATTTATACCATATATTTGTTCACATTACGAAAACAACAGATTTATCATTTATGATTAGATGGACAATGTCAAATTGTCAATATACATGCTGAACGATTAATTAACATATATTATAATTTAAAACCGGTTACATCAATTATATGTCCAATATATGTATGGTGTACGTGTTTATGCATACGTGATATACGTTTTAATTCGTGGAATCATATATGTCATCTTCAAGTAATTTAACACGAATTTTAATTTATATATATGGTTTTTTCTTAATTTTACAAGATTTTTATAAGATATTTATATGATCTTACTAGTTTGTGTATATTTTTATAAGGTTACCATATATATATTTAGATAAATCTCAAATTTTTAGAAATATTTTAATAAAATTATATGAAATAGACATTTTTAAAAACTAATATAAGGAAAATGACATTTCTAACAATTTTTTTGTTTGTTTTTGTTTATGCTTTTTTCAGCTGTTTTTGTTTCTGCTTATTAATCAAATTCCATCTAAAACTATTAAATGAGAGTCTTTTGTTTGGAAATATTCGCCGAAGCAAATATTGAAGATTCCACGAATGTTCCAATACTTTTTTATTTTTTATTGTATATCTTACAATATGTTTTCAGCGATATCAATCGTCTGTGCACTTTGGTAAGCTATATTCTTTAACTCTCAGCGTGTTTTAAGATATCAGCCGGCTCCTGATCTAAAACCTAATATACAATATTATTTGAGGTTTCTAACAAAAAGAAAACAGAAAAAGACTAAACGCATATTCAATTTATCGTCAATTTTCGGTTTTTGCCACCACATTGTATATATTTTAAAGATTTGAACTTGAGACCACTCTTAAAGAGCCACTGTAAATTTGGGAATAGACCAAAGAGACATACATATTGAATACCGAGACCTTGAACAAGGATCACAAGTTATTGCTTCACCAGCTTCCCTCGAGGGCTAGGTCTGCGGCCAAAACCTTCTCTATAGTTGGAGGATGCATGGAATATGCGTTATATGAGTGATTATGTAGTTTTCTAGTTGGCTTTTTTTACCCAGAAACCATACATAATAATGTTCGATATGAGTGATTGAAATAGCCTATAAATGCCATGGGAGCCATGGGAGTCTAGTTTATTTTTCTATAAGATTAGTTTGGAGATCGATGGGATATCGCACATTTGATGTGAGTTGGTTTTTTCCAGATTAACGTAATAAATTACAAATTAACATAGAAAACTGAGAATTCAGAGATGTGTACGTGAATTGTGATCTAAGTTGAGTAATCTGACGACTCTATTTATTATATTGTAAAATATGGTTCTAACATTGAGCTCTTCCACCCTCAATATTTCTCTTATATTAAGTATTAACATGATTTCAGTTTTTAACTAGTTTTATTATATTACAAAAATATAAATATTTAGGTTAAATTCATTTCTGTTATAGTACATGATATGAGCGTATCGTAGTAGTACCACAAAGTATATATACGATCGTCAAATGTTTGAAATTAATGCAATATGAATATGTGTGATTTTATTATTAGTGAACCAAATGGTGGTAATTCAGTGGTTAATGGTTCATTTTGAATGCTTTTTTTTTTTTTGGGGGGTAAAATTCGAGTTCTCTAGCTTATTGCGATATTAATAATCTATCTTTGGTCATTCTTAAATGTTTTTAAAATAAGAAAATCTGGATTTCTATGATTTTCTTATTATTTGTCTAGGATTTGGTCTGATAATTCAC
>OVBW01001998.1:0-13104 GCA_900406355.1 Erysimum pusillum | reverse complement strand
CACTATATTTATATTTACGGCTTATATTATTAATAGTTTCTAAGTACAATCACGCGCATCGCGCTGGGTCACAAATCTAGTACTTTGAATAATAAAGTTAGCGAAGTTACATTTTAAAACGTGAGAGCTTTGAAAAATCTAATTCTATTCATAACTAATGTATGATTGGCGTCATGATGATTGAATTCTTTTCAACAGTTTCGCCCTATTTATCAAGATATAACTGTATATCTTACATGTCTTATAAGTTTATGGTTTTAAACTTTTCTAGTTTTTCTCTATCACAAATTCACAATGATCTACATATATAGTGTAGTCATCCTTGTTCATACCTAAAAAAAATTAAAATTATCAGATTCTTTAGAATTTTAAGAATGTATGCTTTATTTTCTCTATAAGCTAGAATACATATTATACGTTAAAAGTTTTTTTTTATAACAAAAAACAAAAAGTATCATACTCTGAAATACACCTTCTATATAATTTATAATTTGTCTTCTATCTAAAGCAACTTAGATTATATGTTCTATGATGAAACAAATATGAGAGGTGAATTTTTTACTAAAATCTTTGAAATATCTTTATATTAGTTAAAGAAACTAATTTTGTTGACAAAATTAGAGGAGAGAGATAAATTATTTTTGATGAATTAAAACAAATTTGATTTTGATATTAAATATTTCAATTCCACAATTATTTTTTCTAATTGAAATTAAAATTTTTTTACATATAATTTCAATGGTAATTTAAGTAATTAAATGAAAGATTTTGGACAATGTAATGTATAAAATGTATTTCTCTTGTAATATATAAAATAATAAAGAAGTCTTATATCAATTGAATATAGGCACGCAGAGCTGCAATGCAAGTGATAAGTAACATTTTCTTGACAAGGAACGAATCGAGAGAAAATCATGGAGACTTCGTGAGCACAATTCTAGAAGACATCTTTTTTAATGCAAAATCAGGTATGGACCACATCTTTGTCCTTCCAGTCGTCGCGAAAGATACTACTTCAAAGGTCACTGCCTTGGCCGTAAAACTCATTGCCGAAAACCCTAAAGTTTTGTCCGAGTTGAAGGTAATATATAAGAAAGTTTACAAATATTTTTCTCATCTGAGGGAGACACAATAAGTATGGATTTGACTGAATATGCTAATCATGTGGCAGAGAGAGCATGCAGCAATTCTTCAGAACAGAGATGATAAAGAATCTGGAGTTAGCTGGAAAGAATACAAACACAACATGACTTTCACCAACATGG
The DNA here is from genome assembly GCA_900406355.1 of Erysimum pusillum. Lineage (NCBI taxonomy): Eukaryota > Viridiplantae > Streptophyta > Magnoliopsida > Brassicales > Brassicaceae > Erysimum > Erysimum pusillum. The sequence continues at coordinate 11,839 of OVBW01001998.1, read as the reverse complement.
TAACTTTTAAATATATCTAATTAACTTCAAGTATAATACAAGAGGAAGCTTAAAAAACGAAGCATATATGTAGGTGATTAATGAGAGTCTTCGACTAGCAAATCTGGTCCCTGCAATGTTTAGAAAGGCTATGCATGATGTCGAAGTCAAAGGCAAGTGCAATATAACCTCTATAAATTAATACTCGATAAATTAATATTTTTTTTCGGTCTCACGATAAATTAATAAAATATTATAAATTACTAAGGTTCTAACATTATTAATTTATAGAGGTTTTACTGTAGTAATATTAAATCATAGAACGTCTCTGAAAGTATTTTCCAAAAATTCTCTATATTAAACATTTATGGGGGAAAACATTTGGTAACAGGATATACAATCCCAGCGGGTTGGATTGTGGCGGTTGCACCTTCAGTGGTTCATTATAATCCTGCCATATATGAGAATCCTTTGGAGTTTAATCCATGGAGATGGAAGGTATATACTTCTTTTATGTAAAACCCTTTTTAATGTCTATTTAAAAGTATCATCCAAATAATGAAAAAAAAAAATTGATGAAATTGTGAAACACAGGACAAAGAGCTTGGCAATGGTTCTAAGACATTCATGGTGTTTGGAGGGGGATCGAGAATGTGTGCTGGTGCAGAGTTTGCAAGGCTTCAGATTGCAATCTTCCTTCACCATCTTGTCACCAACTATGATTTCTCAATGGCACAAAACTGTGAGGTCGCTTATAAACCAATATTTTGTTTCCCCAATGGCGTCCATATCAACATCTCCCATTCTCCAACCAAGTGACTCGAAGATCTTACTTCACAATCCAAATGAAATAAGCTCAAATATAAGTACTTGTATGCTGAAACTATAAGCTTAAATTCTCATTTTCATCTCTTACGGAGATTTGTTTTTATTTATGTGAATTCGTTGTTGTTTTTCAAACAAGGGCACTGATTTTCGACTTCTATTAATCATTCACAAGTTTCAAATAACCGAATCGAACAATATAATCAAAGCAACGAGTTCGTCGTGCATGAACATGAGCCTGAAGAACATATCCACTAGGGGTAATACATGGTTATGTTCCGTATAACATCATCAAATACATCTTTCTAAGAACTGTGATAGAGCCCGCTAATGATCAATGCAACCCACTTGATACATTTCTGGTGGATGGGTGCAAAGGGTATTTCTTTTTTCAAAAAAACTCTGAAATGACTATATGAGTTTGCTTACGTGTTCCATATAAAACACACAAAATTCTAAATGTGTCTCGGAAATCACCGTACATTAGAAGTTATCATTAATTGGGTATGAAAACGTCTATGCAATATTTGTTGAGTTGATTTTTACCATTTTTTATCGTATTTTTTATGCCCCGACCGCTATTTCTCCCTAGACGTCACTCTCTCGGCTTGTGACCCACCCTTATTCAAATAGCCGGTTCGTTATGTCTGGGAGACTTTAAAGACTTTGTTTACTAATCCTTTAAAGACTTCCTGTGTTTGGTCAATAAAAAATAACCAATGCTTGTTCCAAAAACTCCACTCCCCACATACCAAAGGAATCTCTTGCATTATTCTCAAACTGAGTAATTAGTTCTTCGAATTTTGTTATGGGGTTGGATTGCGACATTGCGTCGTCAAGAACATGATTCGAGAACCAAAAAAACTATAAAAGAAAAAGAAAAAAAACTCCATCGAAATCTGAATAACTACAAGACACCAAATTTAAAACAATTTACGAAAATAATATGAATGTTTTCAACTAAAATATTTTAAAATGAATTATAACTAATAACAAATTATATCAACGAAGACCGATCTATTTGAATTACGGTGATTACATTTTGATGATTTTGTCTAGTTTTATGAGTATAAGACAATGGTAGCAAAAGAAATGACTTGATTAAATTTAGCATTTTTTTTGTAATCCATAAACAATTTATAATGTAGACCATTATCTTCTCAATTATAGTTATCGACTAAATACTGTAATCAATTAATTTATATCTTAAAACCAGCTAAACAAATTTTAATATAGTATTGCATATTTTGTCATTTTAATTATGAACGTGCTTGAGAGATGATCTAGTTCCTCTCAATAAAAGTAAATGCTACGTCTATGACCCATGAGAGCCTTCTTGACGCTTTAATCATTCATTCAATTAGTGTTTTTTGTTTGACTTTTGACTTTTTTTGTTTGATGATATATTCCATATTTTACCCACTACACCTATGTTTTAGAATTAATTTTTAGAGTCTTTCTAGTGTTTTTGTAGTGTTTTGCAATGTTTACAGGTTAAAAGACGTTTGGAGCTTACTTGGAGCAAAAGGAAACAATTTGGATCAATTTGGAGCTAAAATGCAGTTTTGAAGATCAATGCAGATTTTCTGCCTTCACTGTTCAGATTGCAGAGTTGTGTAGACCAACACAACTTATCTGCGTCGAACGACACACTGCCCAGACAGATTGCAGATTGACGATTTTGAAACCCAATTCGATTCCAAGTCAAGTTTGGATTCCTAAGACCGACCTAATCAAGCCCTAGACGTCCAGAGACTTGTATATATAGTATTTTAGGTCTTTGTAATTGAGTATCCAAGTTTTCTTGCCTTAAGATTACATGAGACCTTTGGAGAATTCTATTATCGAGATTTTGTTATTTCTTCTCTCTACTTTAATAATAATGATTTCTCTTATCTCTTGTGTTATTGCTTTGATCATGTCTGAGTAATTCACTTGTTAGATTTAGGGTTTCTCATAAGGGTTTGATAGTTTGATTGAATGGATTGATTAGTTAAGGAATATCTATCTTATTGTTCTTCATCATTAGATTGTTCTTAATGCTTATTCTAGATTCGCGACATGGAATTTGAACTTAGGTTGTTAGTCACCATGGGAGTGGGATTGATAACTTGAACCTATCTTTGATGAGCAACACTCCTATTCACAAAGGGATTTGGTTTAGGGTCTTTAACTACCTGGGAAGAGACAAAGAACACATTCTTATGTAACTTCTATGATGATGCGCGTTCTAAAGAGCTAAGAAAGAAGATCTTTACATTCATCCAGGGACTAGCTGAAGCTTTTAAGGCCGCTTGGGTGCGTTTTATATCCTACTAAAAGGATTGTCCGCACCACGACTTTAGCACTGTCTAACTCTTGGGTATATTCTATCGCAGTGTTGCTTGGAGACACCAAATGGCTCTAGATGCAGCGAGTAATGGCAATTTCAACACTCGATACCCTGCTGAAGCTCTTACATTGATAGAGAACTTGTCACAAAGCAACAACACCAAGAATGCTGATCTTGAGCGAAAGAAGCTAGCAGGGAGTGACAATGGAAAAGAAATTGCTGCAGTGAAAGCGAAGATTGATACGCTTGCCAACTTTCTGATGGGCAAGAAATCGGTCAACTTTGCTTATCAAGTGGAGACCATTGGGCCAGAGCAACAAGTTGGTGATGAAGTGGATGTTAACTATGTTAATGGTGCAGGTTTTCAGGGACAAAGGTTCAGAAATCAGCAGGGAAACGGAGGATAAGACAACACTAGCTACACCAGGAACTATGGTAATTCTTCTTACCAAGCTCCTCCGCCACAGAATGCCGAGAGCACCAACACCATATTTGAATAATTGCTAGAGGGTCAACAACATCTCACCGTTTTTCTCAATGGCAAGCTTGATAACATATATACAACCTTGAATGAAAAATTGAGTCTCTCAACACTCATGTCAATAAGCTCAACGTTCAGGTTGCCCAGACTGTTGAGACTATAAAACGCCAAGAGGGCTTCTTTTTAGGAAGAACCGACCCAAATCCTAAGCATTGCAATGCAGTTTCGTCTAAGGAAACTGCACGGATAGAAGCGATGTTTACAACACTTTTGGATGGTCAGCAACAATTCACAACAAATATCACTCACAAGATTGATGCAGTGTATTCTAATCTGAATGGAAAGATTGAAGTAGTGCAAAACTATGCCGAGAACTTCTCTGGAAGCTTGAAGCTCAGATTTCTCAGGTTGCTGAATCTGTGCAAATCTACATAGTGTGTCGATCGACACTACCTATCTATGTCGATCGACATGCCTCGGGGAACAAAACTGAAAGCAGAAACCAACCTTCTGCTGATCTATCAACTTCAGCAAAATATGTCGATCGACACACTCCTGCCCCTGTCGATCGACACGACTCGAGAGCACAGCTGGCTTACATTGTGATTCCACCATCCGTGATATCCAACGATTATGCTCCTCAGGTACCTTATCCTAGACCCCGCAGATCTAAACAGGAAATTGAGGATTAGAAGTGTAAAGCTATGCTTGATAAGATCAAGACCGAGATTCCACAAGATGACATCAATGATACTTCGCCTCCAATGAAGCGTCTTGTTAACCGAATGGTCTTAAATGGTCTAACTCCTGAGGAAAGAGCTTTGCTTACACGCGATACTAGTGCGGTTTTCTCAGCTGAGGGACCTAAGAAGACGAAGGAGAAGAAAGAGAAGGCTATTGTATCTAAACGATCTAGCACGGTAATTCAGAAAAGACTTCCAGAGAAGTTATCTGATCCAGGACATTTTGTACTAGATTGTTCTATCTCTACAGAGAGGTTTTCACATTCTCTTTGTGATTTTGGATCCGCTATCAACCTGATGCCTCTCTCCGTTGCTTTAAGACTTAGGATGACTGCTTTCAAGCCGTCCAATATCTCCATTTTCTTCGCTGATAGATCCCGACGACTTCCTGAGGGTATTTTAGAGGATGTTCCGGTGAAAGTTGGAGGCTGCGTGATTCCTACCGACTTTGTGGTCTTGACAGATCCTTTGCTTTTATAACGCCCTTTCTTGGCTACAGCTGGTGCTAAGATAGATGTGAAAAAAGGGACAATGCAACTTGATTTGGGTGATGTGGTCAAGGATTTTGACATGGACAAGCTGAGGAAGGCACCCACCATTGATGGTATATGGCTTTCTCTGTAGTGACTTCTGACGACATTACTGCTGGGTATGTCGATAAGTTAAATTCTAATGAGCAAGTTCATAAGCTTGAGGATTCAAGTGAGCTGAGTTGCAGAACACGTCCAGATATTCCGACTGCAGCGTCTGTATCGAGCAACACCGAAATGTGTGTTGATCGACACACCAGACGAGCTCAGCCAGAGATATCAAACAAGGCTAATTTTCAGAATGTTCTCAATGTTGCAAGTCCGACGGCTGCTCCACGACAGAAAGCTCCTCATCTGCCACTTCCCACACCTAGAAAAAAGCTAAGGTACGCATCTTCTAACCCTCCACCTCCTAAATTCATCAATAAGGCTTTTCGAACTTCAAAAACTGCTTTGCCGTTAACCAAGCCACGAGATTTTTATAGAGGGCTTGTTTTTTCTTTTGATGATGTTTCAGGAAGACGAAGTATCCCACCCATAGCTAAGTCCCACCCTACTTCTAATCCTTACTTCCGTGGTAGATCTCCTATACCTAACGCTTATAAGCCACCATGGATGAGGAGACATCTTTCTCGGTGGCATTCGTTGCCACCTTCGGATGTACCAGACCTCTGAGAACCCGACACAGTCAAGCTAATAACTGAAAAAAACGCTTAGTGGGAGGCAACCTACTGCCTTAAGCAGGGAATTCATGTGTGAAAACTTCAAGCAATTCAACAATCTTGCAGAAATTTTGCCTCTACACTGTCTGATTTCGGACAGTGTGTCGATCGACACACATCATTTGTGTCGTTCGACACCACGCGGGGTAACTGGTTCTAACTTAGCAAAAAATTACTCAAATTTCAATTCAAGTTATTTTTCGTTTTTTCTCCAATCCTAAGACTATTTACCACTGGGGACAGTGTTTCTTAAGTGTGGGGGAGAAATATTTGTTTTTGTTTTTGACTTTCTCCTAACCATCTATACGTAATCATTTGAGTCGGTTTTGTTTTATTGAGTCAAATTTGTTGAAAACTATGACCCTTTTTCTTTCGTGTTTTGCCTGGTTGACTAATGCTACAGATTAAGTATGATTCGGACTAATAAAAAATCAAAAGATTGAGCGGTGAACCAGAGGCAACCAATTTCCCATCAAGATTCACTAAAACCAAAGCCAATTTCTGAGCTCTTCCTTCCACCTCATTGATGTGGTTAGTGTTTCTAAGAGCTTGACTATTTGTTCATACCTGATAGCTTACGTTGAAAACAATGGTACCACTTTCTCCTAGTCTATAATAAGAAAAAAATATCTTATAAAAGACGAGATGATTTCCTACGAGTTAGAGGGTAGATAAGAATATATGATCCCGTTATTCTGCTCTTGTCTGGAATGATTGCGCAGGGTTGTTAGAAGGGTAGATAAATTACTATCGATGATCCCATTATTTCACCCTGAAGTCTTAAGAAAAAGAAAAAAAAAAAGAAAATAATGAAAAGAATAAGCACAAGTGTGTAAAAGAATAAGTCTAGGGGGAGAGTAAAGTTATTCTGCGTTGGATATGTTGAGTTCTTCATGGTAGAGTATAGTGAATTAGTCTAGAAGGTTCTGGTGCACTGACTAGATTGATTGAGACCTAGGCGATGAAGGCTTTCTTGATGAATGTGTGGAGAATTTTGGGCGTTTCTTGGTTTCATTATGATTTATGCGGAGAAGTACATGGTGGTTCGTTTTAGACTTGTTTGTTAGGCATATGGATTTGGTTCGAATGACTATGGCAATGCATTAAAGGCAAAGGTAAGTTTTCATGTTTTCAAATTTCTTTCCACAGGTTTAGTTTCTGTTTTGCTTGAGAGCAAGCAAGAGCTAAGTCTGGGGGAGTTGATATATCCCATATTTTACCCACTTCACCTATGTTTTAGGATTAGTTTTTAGAGTATTTCTAGTGTTTTTGTAGTGTTTTTCTATGTTTACAGGTTAAAAGACGTTTGGAGCTTACTTGGAGCAAAATGAACTAATTTGGAGCTAAAATGCAGTTTTGAAGATCAATACAGATTTTCTGCCTTCACTATCCAGATTGCAGAGTTGTGTCGATCGACATAACTTATCTGCGTCAAACGACACACTGCCCAGACAGATTGCAGATTGACGATTTTGAAACCAAGTCAAGTTTGGATTTCTAAGACCGACCTAATCAATCCCTAGACATCTAGAGACTTGTATATATAGTATTTTAGGTCTTTGTAATTGAGTATCCAAGTTTTCTGGCCCTAAGATTACTTGAGACCTTTGGAGAATTCTGATATCGAGATTTTGTTATTTATTCTCTCTACTTTAATAATAATGATTTCTCTTATCTCTTGTGTTATTGCTTTGATCATGTATGAGTAATTCATTTGTTAGATTTAGGGTTTTTCATAAGGGTTTGATGGTTTGATTGAATGGATTAATTAGTTAAGGAATATATATCTTATTGTTCTTCATCATTAGATTGTTCTTAATTAATGCTTATTCTAGATTCGCGACCTGAAATTTGAACTTAGGTTGTTAGTCACCTAAATCAGCACATCTAAATTATTCTATTACAGTTGTAAAAACTTTATTATACGATTTTGTTGACTTAGGCCATAAATGGTGAAAAAAACTGCACCCAAAACCGCACATAATAGTGATGTAACAGTGTCAAAACTCTACATATACATATGTATGTATATAATTTTGTTACTATTTGAACCGCACCACAAAAAGCACTTACCATTTGGAGCCTTAATATTTAAATTTAAAAACATCAATTATTATATAGAGAAATGGCTAATTCCGCAATAAATTTAGTTGATTTATTGAATTTATATATAAAAGATTTAGTTGTGCGTATAATTATATAATCTTAAATAAAATTTCATAAACGATAAAACAACTTATTTCATGGAAGAACTGGCCCCTTCTCCATTATTATTTACACATAATCATGAAATACACACTTGTTTTAAAGAAAAAAAAAATTGTGGCACCGAGGCATGCAGTCTTGTTTCACTTTTGGTTAATAATGAATATCAATACTTTACTTAATAATGCATTTTCATAAGTTCATAATTTAGAAAAAATATCGTTGTTACTATATTTAATGGTGATGTGAAGTTGAAAATGATGTTATGGTATCTTTAGATACATTTACACGTAAGAAATCAATTATCGCATTATCGTAAAAAATGTTTGTATCGTACCGCATTATGCTACTCTTGTAAACAACATTTCATCCAATTGGCTCACCTAAGATAATCAATATATTTTTATTGACGAAAAAAAAAATCAATTATCGCGTCCGTAGAACGTTTCACAAATTTTGTATTCACTTCGAAAATACAACAATGTAACTTTTTGATGCAATAAGAAAGCTTAGATAAATGAGCTCCAATAAGAATGTAAATATAAAAATAAACAAATAACACTAGAGTCCTATTTTACTAACTATTTTTATTTTATTATTTTATCAAATTGTACAATTTCTTATACTGACCCAACTTAAAATTAAATAATTTATTAACTTATAGTAATTATTAATTTATAATGTAAAATATAAGATAATTCATGATGTTGTATTAAAGACCACTTATTTTTTTAATATTATAAGTTGGCAGATCTAAATTACTCCACTACAGCTGTAAACTTTATTATACAATCGTTGACTGAATATTTAGATTTATAAACTTCAATTATCATTTATACACAATCATACTAGTTCGGATCCAGCTTTTGATTCCATGATTTTAAAAAATGTTTAGCCCCGGCAATAACATATTTTTCAACTCGATTCACAAACGCAAATCTTCCTTTTATATTAAGTTCTTCTTAGTAATGTTACCAATATTAGACAATGGTAGAATATCTTAAGTTGAAGGCTTGAAGCCAAAACGCATAAGAGAAAATGAACAAGGTGAAGAAGCAAACAAACATTTAAAAAGTCGGATTTATTTATGATAAAAAGTTAAAAACATTTAAAAGAAAGTTACATCTTATGGATAGCATTTTGAAAATATCTTAAAAGAAAGTTACATCTTATTGATAACATTTAAAAGAAAGTTACACCAGCACAGTAACAAATTGACATGTTTCGTCATTCTGACACAAAGATTAAATCAATACACTTGGATTTGGGGAGGCAAAGGTTAACAGTTCTGTGTTCTGTTCGAACAATAACATGTTCTCTTGATTCAGTGTCACCCATGCTTCGATTCCTTGTCCGTCGTTAGAATCGATCAACACGGTCACATTGTTTTCAACCGGAGAAACATTTCCAGCGACCCAAACCGGACATCCCCACCCAAAGCAAGCCTTATATAGCGGAATCTTGCACCAGCTAGTTACAGAATGCGGGTCATGAGTCTCGTAGCTAAAGTTGGATTTCATGAATTCACCAACCAATTTCGAACCTATCGTCATTGATGACCCTTCCTCATGTTGAACCAAAAGGGATAATTCATCGACCCTTTTTTGTAGTTCCTTAACGGTTTCTACAAGCTCCACCTCGCCTTCTCCTTTCGAAGTGACGGTGGTGAACAAGAGGTTACCGATTTGGTTTTCCGACAAAAGAGAGGGTATCTTGGGGCGCAAGTTAACCGCTTGGAGCAGAACTTTCTCACGAATTGTGTCTGTCGATGTAGCCACAACACATTTCCATATAAGTGAAGTCACACTCTGGACACGCGTGGGTCGAGGCACGGCATCACTAGCGGCTTTGTTCCTGAGCTCTTCGATCTTAGATGCTACAAACACAAATCTCTTCGTGACACTTATTCTCTTACCTTCTAGAGGCTTCCCTGGAATTTTAAAGGCCTCATTGGCTGGTGGATAAATCTTTGTGGAAGCAAAGTCAGGACTCGCCACCGAGTCGCCCTCTCCTCGAGCCCTGGCAGCCCAAGCATTGATGAAAGTCGAGAGAGAGGCTGCATCGGCGAGCTTATGGGAGGCGCAGATTACGATGGCCATGCCACCGCATTGGAAGTAGGTCGCCTTCACAACCAGCAATGGCCATGGAGGAGTCGGCTCGCCGTCTACAGGAAGCAACTTTTTGAGGGACTCAGTATCTGGAGAACTCAGAAAACTAGAGAGAGTGCAGTTGTTGAGGCGTGCGTCTACAAAGACCGCTCCTTCGTCGTTAGTCTCGATGGTGACTCCATTGGCTCTTCCAGCCATAGGGTGGAATTTTGTTAAGGTCTCAGACAGAGAAGTTTTGAGAGTATGGGAGGTTTGTTCTTGCGAGATCAAATCATCTTTGGTGTAGAAGAGAAAGGCAATGGTGTAAACCTGAGGCATTATTAGATCCATCATAGAGAGTTGAAGAGTTCGGACATCATTTGGAGTTGTCGCAGATGGTTTTATGATCTCTTCACCAATGGTTTCAATCTTCATTGTGTCCATCGATCAATCTTTCTCTTTCTCTCCTTTTCTTTTGGTTTGGTTCTCTTCTTTGGACTTTGGACGAAGAGAACTATTTCTTTTATAGAACTATTTCTTAGATTAATAGAGAAGATTTTTGCCAAAAGTGTTGATGTGTAGCATTAGAGAGTTCGGTATTAATTACTAGCCAAAGCTTTCAAACTCTGCTCTCATCTATTGAATTTATTTAAAGAAATATTAAATTTTCTCTTCCCTCTAATTTTGTTAACAAAGTTATTTCCCTTTAATTTAGAAATATTTCAAATTTTTTATTAAAAACTTACCTCTCATCTTTTTATGATCATATTTTTTTAAAAATTGAATCAATACATAGTCTATATAGTAAATAAAATCTAGATTTTATTTTTCATATATGTTGTGATTTGAATTTTAAAAAACGGACATAATTTTTTTTTTGTCAAAACATAATTTACTTAATTAGTAAAAAAAAAGTGAATTTTAATATTTTAATATTTGATTTAACACACATCCAAAAAATATTTAATATTTTTGAATAAAAAGTAAAGAAACTTTGACAAAAATAAAAATAAAGAACAAAACTATTCAATCAAAAAAAAAAAAATCACTTAAAAATGTGAAAAAATTGCATTGTATCATAAAGATCAGTGGGTTACTGAAATTAGAAATCGGGGTAAGCTCTCCATCTTCATAGTAAAATGTCTTGTTTAGATCGAATGTACATGTTAAACATTTTCCAAATTTTTTTTTTTGTTTAATTTAACATTTTGTAATTCTTCCATCTTTTGAATATTATCTATCGTTTCTTGTTTTATTTTCCTTATAAACATAAAAAAAAAAAATCAATCTTTATCTAACTAACCAACTAAATCTAAATTACATAAATTATAAATTTAACTTGTATCTAAACAACATAAATTATAGACCTAACTAACCATCTAAATATATTGGTTGACAAAAAAAAATAAAATAATAACCATCTAAATATAAACTAATTACAATACTAAATCTAGTATACTAACTGTAAGAGAAATAGTGGAAGCCCCCTTTGTCCAGTGGTTGAGATCAAGGGTGTTGATTATGCTTCTACATCAGGAGGTCNATATAAACTAATTACAATACTAAATCTAGTATACTAACTGTAAGAGAAATAAAACTTCAAAAATTTGTAAAACTAACCTCTTCTGAGGTTAGAAAGAGAGAGAAAAAACAATTTTAGAAAGAATAAAAGAAATTTGGAGTTGTGAGAAAATGAGTAGAGAAGCTTTATTAATAAAATAAATTTCTGACAAAAAATTATGTTTGAATTACAATTTTGACGGTATAAATTTGTTGTTTTGGTGGTCCAATTGTGGTGTTTTGGCGCTAAAAATTATGAAACCATCAGAAATTCATCGGAAATTTCTTACGGATTTCTGACTGGCGTATTAATATTTTAAAAAATACAATTAATATTATTCAAATTTTCTAACAAAGTTTTGACGGACTATAAAT
>OVBW01001992.1:0-12670 GCA_900406355.1 Erysimum pusillum | reverse complement strand
AAGCTTCAGTTTTTCTATCTGGTTATATTTGGAGAGCACAAGGAATCATGCCTTGTATTAGTCTTAGATGAGTCCGTAATTGGAATTGAAACTTTGTCCAGTCTTTGATCTCCCTTCTTATATCGTTAATCTCACTATAGGAATCATAAATAGCAAGAAATAGGTAAGCAATGTATAGTCTTTAAGTGTATAAACAGTCTTTATTGCAAATTAAGTTGGCTTAGTTCAACCTCTAACTCTTGTGTTCGTGAAGCTACTGTTTCATCAAAACGACACCATAGCTTGAGAAAGAGGATAAATGTTATGAAAGTTAGATAACTGATTAATCTAAGAGCAGAGGAATAAAGGTCTGAGTTGATCAAACATTCTTATTTACCATGATAAAGATTAACGACATTGTAAATGGAGTCTAACTATCTGTGACAGGTCTCAACCTGTTGCTATGTCTTGCTTGATTTGCACTAAACTTGGAACATAAGAGCACACATGTGGCATATGTGAGGTTTTGTTAGCAGTTTCTTCGAGTTCGAGATTCAATTTTATAAAGTATCCAGCCTCTCCAATGATATTAAGTTGGGGTTGATTCCAGTCACTGTCTTCATCAAAACCCACGACGACTTTCTTCTCCTCGTCAATGAAGAAACTCCTAGGTATAAGTTCCGTATACAGTGTCCAGAACTTGCTCCACGATATATTTTCGGCTTCAATCTTAGTTGTAATCCATATCTCATAAGGAATTATTTCAAGAAAAGCTGCAAGCTTCTCTTCTCTAACACAAGATAAAGTTACATAGTCACCATCCACAGGACTAAACGGCAGAGGCAAAAGCGGCCCAAATCTCTCACTTGTAAAATCAAAACAGATTATGTGATCGTCGAATTCATCTTCTGAGTTGTTTCTTTTAAGACAAAAGTAAGTGTTTCCCTTGAGAGAAACGACACAACAATCCATTACACGCCAGTGTGGAGTGACATCAAGAGCCACCCATGAATCAGAGTCAAAATCGTAGATTTCAAACCGTAATAGGTAATCTATGTGTCGGAGCAGAACGTGACTACGACAAGATTTGTTCTTCTTATTCACGTATCCGAGAGCGAAAATGTCATATTCGTGAGAATATCTGAGTTCGATCCACCTTGTTTGCCCCAAATACGGATTCCAAACCACAGCCTTAACATCTCCTTTAGTATCTGCTTCCACGATGCATAACAATAAGCCCTCGCAGTGAAAGACTTGAAAAACCTTGACTTGTTCGTTCAAGCAAGTAAGTTTGCCTTTAGGCTCTGTAAATGGATCTCCATTGTTGACGACGCTTGTTAAATAAAGTTTGTAATCCACCAGCATGACCATCCGAGACTCCCCTTCGCTAGCTGCCGCTGCTTCTTTACTAATGTGCATCTTTGAAAAGCTCCGACTTTTAGCTAAAGAATTCCACTCTTTGCAAGTTAACCGCACTGCTCTCATAGATTTTAAGGGAATTCTAGAGAGAATCTCCTCTACTAAATCCCTTGGAAGATTGGAGATCATCGTTGTCGTTTTTCTCAAGTTGCAACAGGGTTTTTTTTCTTTCTTTTCCTCTGTTTTCTTGCAGTTCAAGTAGAGGCTCTATATGTAACAAAACTTGAAGACTCGGAAACCCTAAGATGAAGCTGGGCCAAACATGGGCTTTAGAACCATATTGAAACTTTAAAGAGTGTTTTTAGGTTAAGACGAGGCCTTATTTGGTAATCTATCTCTGGATGAATGTCATGAAAGCTTTAAATGAAAGTTTTCAGTGCAAGGCAAACAAATTTCGACCTTTAGTATCTAATAATGTGAAGCTAAAACTCTGTTTCCATGAAAAGGCTGGCTCCACGGCCAAACTGAGGAACAGAGTAGAAACCTTATTAAAGTTACATGCTTTAGTGATCCAAGAGCAGAGAAATAAAAGTCTGAACTGAAAACGAAGATTAATTAACGACAGTAGAAATGAAAACGAACAATCCAAATAAGACTAGTACTACTTGAGAGACTGAGCGACCAACCGGTTTGTGTGAACAAACTTTTTGCTTGATTTGCACTAAACTTGGAACATAAGAGCACACATGTACGGGCGTATGTGGGGTTTTGTTGGCAGGTTCTTCGAGTTCGAGATTCAATTGTCTAAAGTACCCAGCCTCTCCAATGATATTAAGTTTGTGGTGATCCAAGTCACTGTCTTCATCATCAAAACCCATGACGACTTTCTTCTCCTCATCAATGAAGAAACTCCTAGGAATACGTTCCGTATCCACAGTCACAGTCAAGAACTTGCTCCACAATATATTTTCGGCTTCAATCTTAGTTGTAATCCATATCTCAGAAGGATTTATGTCGTCGTACTGCTGAAGTAAAGCTACAAGCTTCTCTTCTCTAACACAAGATAAAGTTACATAGACATCATTCCCAGGACTAAACGGCAGAGGCAGAAGCGGCCCAAATCTCTCACTTGTAAAATCAAAACAGATTATCATGTGATCGTCTGAGTTGTATCTTGTAACACAAAAGTAAATGTTTCCCTTGAGAGAAACGCCACTACAAACCATTACATGGCAGTGTGGAGTGACATCNACACAAAAGTAAATGTTTCCCTTGAGAGAAACGCCACTACAAACCATTACATAGCAGTGTGGAGTGACATCAACAAGAGCCGTCCATGAATCAGAGTCAAAATCGTAGATTTCATAATCATACCGTAATATGTGGTCTATGTGTCGGAGCAGAACGTGTTTACGACAAGATTTCTTATTCACGTATCCGAGAAAGTAACTGTCAGATTGGTGAAAATATCCGAGTTCGATCCACCTTGTTTGCCCCAAATACGGATTCCAAACCACAGCCTTAATATCTCTATCTGCTTCCACGATGCATAATAATAAGCCCTCGCAATGAAAGACTTGAAAAACCTTGACTTGTTCGTTCAAGCAAGTAAGTTTGCCTTTAGGCTCTATAAATGGATCTCCATTGACGACGACACTTGTTAAATAAAGTTTGTAATCCACCAGCATGACCATTCGAGACTCCCCTTCACTTGTNTTCGTTCAAGCAAGTAAGTTTGCCTTTAGGCTCTGTAAATGGATCTCCATTGACGACGACGCTTGTTAAATAAAGTTTGTTATCCACCAGCATGACCATTCGAGACTCCCCTTCGCTTGTTGTCGCTGCTTCTTTACTAATGTGCATCTTTGAAAAGCTCCGACTTTTAGCTAAAGAATTCCACTTTTTGCAAGTTAACCGCACTGCTCTCATAGATGTTAAGGGAAGTCTAGAGAGAATCTCCTCTACTAAATCCCTTGGAAGATTGGAGATCATCGTTGTCGTTTTTTTCAAGTTGCAACAGGGTTTTTTCTTTCTTTTCCTCTGTTTTCTTGCAGCTCAAGTAGAGGCTCTATATGTAACAAAAATTGAAGACTCGGAAACCCTAATATGTAGCTGGGCCAAACATGGGCTTTAGAACAATATTAAAACTTAAAAGAGTGTTTTTAGGTTAAGACGAGGCCCTATTGGGAATTGAAACATGTCTAGTCTTCAATTCTCACTATATACTTTTCGGTAATCTATCTCCGGATGATTTGTCACGAAAGCTTTAAATGAATAAACAGTTTTCAGTGCAAGCGAACAAATTTCGACCTTTAGTATCTTCTAATGTGAAGCTAAAACTCTGTTTCCATGAAAAAGCTCCACGGCCAAACTGAGAACCATTGCAGAGTAGAAACAATTTTAAATCAAAACTTTTTTAAAGAGTTTTACAGAATATAGATTTTAAACTCTCGAAGTTCAGTTTAGTAAATAATTTTTATTTGACTATACTGGAGTAGAGAGAGAAGAGGATATTGCAAAATTAACTTTTCTTTAAAGACCAAGATACACACCTTTTGGGAGGAGTAAATTTTGTTTTTTCTCTAATATTATCTTTTAAGGTAAATTATCAGAANTTTAGCTAAAGAATTCCACTTTTTGCAAGTTAACCGCACTGCTCTCATAGATTTTAAGGGAAGTCTAGAGAGAATCTCCTCTACTAAATCCCTTGGAAGATCGGAGATCATCGTTGTCGTTTTTTCAAGTTGCAACAGGGTTTTTTTTCTTTCTTTTCCTTTGTTTTCTTGCAGCTCAAGTAGAGGCTCTATATGTAACAAAAATTGAAGACTCGTAAACCCTAATATGTAGCTGGGCCAAACATGGGCTTTAGAACAATACTACGTATTAAAACTTAAAAGAGTGTTTTTAGGTTAAGACGAGGCCCTATTGGGAATTGAAACATGTCTAGTCTTCAATTCTCACTGTATACTTTTCGGTAATCTATCTCCGGATGATTTGTCACGAAAGCTTTAAATGAATAAACAGTTTTCAGTGCAAACAAACAAATTTCGACCTTTAGTATCTAATGTGAAGCTAAAACTCTGTTTCATGAAAAAGCTCCACGGCCAAACTGAGAACCATTGCAGAGTAGAAACAATTTTAAATCAAAACTTTTTTAAACAGTTTTACAGAATATAGATTTTAAACTCTCGAAGTTCAGTTTTAGTAAATAATTTTTATTTGACTATACTGGAGTAGAGAAAGAAGAGGATATTGCAAAATTAACTTTTCTTTAAAGACCAAGATACACACGTTTTGGGAGTAGTAAATTTTGTTTTTTCTCTAATATTACTGTATCTTTTAAGGTAAATTATCAGAATTGCGTTTCTTGTTGGCACATTTAATGCATTTTGCCGCATTAATTTGGAAATATACAGATTTTCTGGGTAGATTGATTGTAGATTATACACAACCTTTGAGAAAAAAACACTGTTGCGTCCTCGACACGTGTTCACTAAAGACAAAAGAATTTGGGTTTGCCCAGATTTTGTTGACTCTTTGACCCGAAACGGAAATCAACGGCGTTGAAATTTACACGTGTCAAGCATTCAAGTCTTATTATATGTGTTAAACTCTGATTGGTCGGAAAAAGGAAATAGACAAAAAGCAAAATAAAAGAGAGAAAAAGCTAAAGAGGAAAGAGGAAGCAAAAGCTTTGAGGTCTCTAGAGGAAGCCTAAAAGGAATTTTCGATTTTTAGGGTTTTGTCCTTTTCTTCTCTCGTGCGTTATCATCGGTGTTTTGATTCTCCGGCCAAGTCCCGGAGACTTGTGATCTGGGGGAATTTGGTGTTTTAATTTCCATTAAAACGCGATGATCTCGTCGAAAAACGGTGCTGCGATGATCTCTCGGCCTGTGTTTCTTTCGGATCGAGTTGATGAAGTCTTTTCTAGAAAGCTTGATTTGTCGGTTACGTCTTCGTCTTCTTCGAGTCTCCTCCAGCAGTTAAATAAGACTCATGAAGGTTCTGATTTGTTTAATTTTTGTTTTTGTGTGGTTCTGCTTAAATTTGCATCTTCACAGCTGAATTTTCCTGATCCTTGTGGTAGTTTCCATCTGTTTTACTATGAACATTAGGTTGTGCGATCTAATTTCCCTTTTTAGGTATAATTGGTATGATAAATTCAAAGATCTTAGATTTGGTGAAATCAAACTTGCTACTAACTGCTACTTGTGATTTTCTCCTTGACTTTTGGGGATTCTACTTTTGGGCGAGCAAAGCTATTAGCTTTGGTTATTTGGTTTGTTCGTTTTGGGATAAAAAAAGCTAATTTCTTTTGGAAGAATATGACTGCTATTGATTTGTTGTGCCTACGATTATGTTTAGTTATTTGAGCTTTTGGTTCTGCTATGTGTTGTTGATTATTTTGAATGCTTTGTGCAGGTGATGATGACGCACGCCATGCTCTTGCTCATCAACTATACAAAGCCGGGGATTTCAAACAAGCCCTTGAGCACAGCAACATAGTTTACCAGAGAAACCCATTACGTACTGATAATCTTCTTCTTATTGGGGCTATCTATTACCAGGTACTATCTTTCTCCTTCTCTCATTAGTCATTACTCTATCCTTTTGTTTTCAATGAATGAGTTGTTTAATCGTATATTGTATGCCGTGCAGCTCCAAGAGTATGATATGTGCATATCTAGAAATGAAGAAGCTCTTCGTATTCAACCTCAGTTTGCTGAGTGTTATGGAAACATGGCAAACGCATGGAAGGTGAATGGCTTGGCCTTTGCCTGTTCAGTTGGTTATATTCCCAATATCCATGTATTCTTATATCTGTGATCTGCTCTCTCCAGGAAAAAGGGGACACTGATCGTGCAATCCGCTACTACTTAATTGCAATTGAGGTTGTGCTATATCCATTTTATGCTTCTTGGTTTCTGCTGCTCACTTCTCAACTTATACTGCTGCTGTTACTTATTCTTCATTTTCCCCTTGCTAACACTTCCTTTTCAATCTATTTCTCAGCTGAGGCCCAACTTTGCTGATGCTTGGTCAAATCTGGCAAGTGCATATATGAGAAAAGGAAGACTCAGCGAGGCAACACAATGCTGTCAACAGGCCCTCTCATTGAATCCACTTCTGGTAATTGAATTTATGATCCTTCTATTTAAGTTTACACCGTATTCTGTCTCACTGCTTCTGGGAAATTTACTGTCTCTCTTCATTTGCTCGTCTTCTCACCTGGTAATGTAAACTTTCTTAGGTTGACGCACATAGTAATCTGGGCAATCTGATGAAGGCTCAAGGATTAATTCACGAAGTAAGTCTTCTGAATGATACTATTTAAGTTATTATGTTCCTGTTCCAACCCTAAAAAAGAATTATCTGCATTTTCTTGTGCTCTAGTTACGGATGCGGGCCCTAATATTACAATTGATTGATCAAAGTTTTTCATTGCAGAAGAATTTGTAATTGATCCAAAATGAATTATAACTAAATGGACAATGACGTGATGCTCTAGTAATATAGCATCACATCTATTGTCATTTTACTGGTTTATCAACTGCAATTACTAATAGATGCATTCATTTTTTCTGTGTTGTACTGTGTCATAATCCACAATCAATACAGACTGAAAGGCAAGCAGGGATGATCGTCAGTCTTATAGTCAGTATCTTCTGCCAGAGTCCAAATAGTTAGAATGTAATATTTTGTGCAGGCATACAGTTGTTACCTTGAAGCTGTTCGCATACAACCAACATTTGCTATTGCATGGTCGAATCTTGCTGGTCTTTTCATGGAGTCAGGTGATCTCAACAGAGCCCTTCAATACTACAAGGTATATTTCATTCTGTCCTGGAAAAATCTGTCGACATTGATATGTGTGCATTTTTTTCTCAGATTATATTCTTTTATGTTTTAACTATGTTGGCTGATTTTCTTAATTTACCAGGAAGCTGTGAAGTTGAAACCTGCATTCCCTGATGCATATTTAAATCTAGGAAATGTGTATAAGGTATGTTTACGTGTGATGTGTTAAGAGACATTCAGTTTCAGTAGCTTAAAGTTCAGTGCAACAGTGTTTTCTGGACCATACTAGAGACAAAATTTTATTTTTCTTTGTTTTTAAGGCTCTCGGGAGACCTACAGAAGCAATCATGTGTTATCAGCATGCCTTACAAATGCGGCCAAATTGTGCAATGGCTTTTGGTGAGTTTAATCTGATCAACTAAATGCTTAGCTATTATTAAAATATACTTGCTCAAGTAAATGCGATGTCTTTTTCATAGTTGACATATAGCTACTAAATGCAGGGAATATAGCCACTATATACTATGAGCAAGGTCAAATGGATTTAGCAATTCGACACTACAAGCAGGCTATCTCCCGAGATCCACGATTTTTAGAGGCTTACAACAACTTGGTTAGCATCAACAACACACATTATGTGGGGTTTGTGTCTGAACTATATTTCTAAAAGAATTCTAACATATGATCTTTTTTGCATTTGCAACTTGAAGGGTAATGTTTTGAAGGATATTGGGCGAGTTGATGAAGCAATTCGGTGTTATAACGTATGTGTGGTTTCCATCTGAGACTTATTAGTGAATTTGCATATTACTTACAAACCTGTGGTTATACTGCAGCAATGTCTTGCTTTACAACCAAATCATCCACAAGCAATGGCCAATCTTGGAAATATTTATATGGAGTGGTATGTGATCCTTTTCTTCTTCTTTCTAGATTGTAAATATTATATATTACCGTAAACTTCATTTCACAACTTTGAACAGGAATATGATGGGTCCTGCTTCATCATTATTCAAGGCTACTCTGGCTGTAACTACAGGGCTATCTGCTCCGTTCAATAACCTTGCAATAATTTACAAGCAACAGGTGGCTAAGTGCTCCATTATCAATGTTTAAATCATTTTTGTAGTCTTGCACATGTTTGACGAATTGAGCTTGTTTTTCCTCCTTGACTGCAGGGAAATTACTCGGATGCTATATCCTGCTATAATGAGGTTCTTCGTATTGACCCATTGGCAGCTGACGCTCTGGTTAATAGAGGGAATACTTACAAAGAGATCGGGAGGGTAACTGAAGCAATTCAGGATTACATGCATGCTATAACTTTCCGGCCTACAATGGCTGAAGCTCATGCAAACCTGGCCTCAGCTTACAAGGATAGGTAATTGTTAGCTGTATTTTGCATTTATTTTTTATATCAGTCACATGTTCAAATACCACTTACCTAAGAACAGAGCAAAGACATCTTTACCTTGAAGGAAAAGAACTTACTCTAAGAATTTTGTGTATTTCACTGTTCTTGAATAGCTTATGGTGTCATAAATCTTAAATTATTGACAAGTGTCCTGCTTCACTAGAAGCCTTTGTCTCTTTACGTACAGTTCTTATGGTGGTTTCGTATTAGGCTCTTGTTTTCTCGGATTTAGAGCATTTAATATGTTGCAGTATAACAATGGTCGTCTTTTAACTGCGGAGATAGTATGTTCGACAAGAAAAATATTGTTTTTCGATTTATGTATTTGTTGGACCTTCTTGCATAAGCAGTGGGCATGTGGAAGCTGCCATTACGAGCTATAAGCAGGCCTTGCTACTACGACAAGACTTCCCAGAAGCAACTTGCAACCTTCTGCACACCTTACAGGTATTTTTTTTTCTTGGTTTGATGTCACACATTTGATATGATAGCTTCTGTCTCCGTTCCCTAGCTCTTGTTAACTCTCCCTTCGTCTTCCATTAATGTTTTCTTCGTTCCTGCTGCTGTACCAGTGCGTATGCTGTTGGGAGGACCGCAGCAAAATGTTCGCTGAAGTTGAAGGCATTATTAGGAGGCAAATAAATGTAAGTATTTACGCCACACAAAATTTTTGGTACTTTTTGCGCTATTGATAGCATATCCTATTGTTCCTATCTTCAGATGTCGGTCCTTCCAAGTGTCCAGCCCTTCCATGCGATAGCATATCCTATTGATCCTATTCTTGCCCTTGAAATCAGGTTTGAGACTAATTTTCAATACTTAATACTTCTCGTGAAATACATGTTTATTTTATCTTTATGTATAGTTCTATTCCTTATAAATCCCCTATATTTCCAGTCGTAAATATGCTGCACACTGCTCCATTATCGCTTCTCGTTTTGGACTACCTCCTTTTACCCATCCAGCTGGGCTCCCTGTAAAACGTGAAGGAGGATTTAAGAGACTAAGGATTGGATATGTGAGCAGCGATTTTGGTAATCATCCGTTGTCACACCTCATGGGATCAGTGTTTGGGATGCACAACAGAGAAAACGTTGAGGTATGTATTTTTCATTTGGATATTTGTTGATCCATTTCTTAGGTCTACTCTGATTTTATATCAAAAGTTTAGGTTCTACCCAGTGGGTTTTAGTGAGCCTATAAAATTCGTGCTTGCTGGGATTAGTTCTTCTGATGGGAGGAATGTAGGAACCGAAAGTGTTTTGTGTGTGGAGTATAGGATTTAGTAATTGATGGTATATCATTCTGTATCTTCCTATCCTGTTTTTGGGATTTCAGCAAGCAAATCACATTTTTTCAGGTTTTCTGCTATGCATTGAGTCCAAATGATAATACTGAGTGGAGACAGCGTATCCAGTCAGAAGCCGAGCATTTCCTGGACGTTTCTGCTATGTCATCTGATGCTATCGCCAAAATTATAAATGAAGACAAAATCCAGATCCTCATCAATCTGAACGGTTACACCAAGGCATGCACTTAATATTTCAGAAACTTTTTACCCTGGAGCTGTACCCAATCCTATGGAAATGTTTTTGGTAACATTGCTTGGTTTAACCTATGCAGGGGGCTAGGAATGAAATATTTGCCATGCAGCCTGCACCGATCCAGGTTTCATATATGGGTTTCCCGGGTACAACTGGGGCAACCTATATTGACTATCTAGTGACTGATGAGGTTTGCAATTGAATTGGAGTTTTCAAGATCTCTTTAGAAGGCTTTTTTTTTTTCCCTCCCAACCTTATTTTTGCTGGTTACTCTCTTTTTACTTCGCAGTTTGTGTCTCCTCTGCAATATGCACATATTTACTCAGAGAAGCTGGTCCATCTTCCCCATTGCTACTTTGTCAATGATTACAAGCAGGTATGGTCAGAGAAAAGTTATCTTTACCATGCTATTTAACATGCATCAGTTTCACAGTGATTTATATCAAAACTCATTGTTTATATGCTATTTGCAGAAAAATCAGGATGTGTTGGATCCAAATTCTAAGCCCAAGCGTTCGGACTATGGACTTCCTGAAGACAAATTCATATTTGCATGCTTCAACCAACTGTACAAAATGGATCCTGAGATCGTTAATACTTGGTAAATGTTTTTCCTAAGCTTTTGAGGTTTGTTTGGAAATTTACATACGTCAATTTACACCATCATGATAGCGTAAATACCGTTCTGTAGCTCTGTACAAATGTAAATTTATACATTTGCAAACTGATTTATATTCATTTTATTTTGGCCCTAAAGGTGCAACATTCTTAAACGAGTACCCAACAGTGCTCTTTGGCTTCTCCGTTTCCCAGCAGCAGGAGAGATGAGGTTTCGCACATGTACGTGTGGTTCCATTCCTTTGCCTATCGTTTCCTTGTATTTTCTGTGTGCACTATTTATAATAACTTTATTTCCTGACCTCCAGATGCTGCTGCCCAAGGTGTACAGCCTGATCAAATTATCTTCACTGATGTTGCCATGAAGAGTGAACATATCAGGCGAAGTGTCCTTGCTGATGTAATCCTTGACACGTGAGTCCTTTTACCCTCTACTCGATTCATCAGTATTTCAATATTTTTTTATCAACACAACAAATAACTCATTCTTCCACTTTTTTACCCTCCCCTGCCCTGTACTGTCATTAGGCCTCTGTGCAATGGACACACAACAGGAACAGATGTGTTGTGGGCTGGTGTACCGATGATAACATTACCACTTGAGAAAATGGCAACTCGAGTGGCTGGATCACTTTGCCTTGCAACTGGTCTGGGCCATGAGATGATTGTTAACAGGTGAGTCTCAGCATAAACCGACTAAACTGACTTTTGTTTATTGTGTATCCTTTGTTTTCACGTATATGGATGAGATATTCATTCTGGTATTATAACGCTTTTGAAATTAGCTTGGAGGAATACGAAGAGAAGGCTGTCTCTTTGGCACTGAACAAGCCAAAACTTCAGGCACTTNTTGTTTTCACGTATATGGATGAGATATTCATTCTGGTATTATAACGCTTTTGGAATTAGCTTGGAGGAATACGAAGAGAAGGCTGTCTCTTTGGCACTGAACAAGCCAAAACTTCAGGCACTGACTAACGAACTGAGGGCTAGCCGCTTAACCTGTCCTCTATTCGACACCATGCGTTGGGTTAGTCAAGAAACACTTTCTGACTCTATTCCTCTCTTTTCCGTTTTGTTTCTTAACCAATGAGCTCTCTTGGTTACAGGTGAAGAATCTGGAGAGGTCATACTTCAAAATGTGGAACCTCCATTGCGCGGGACAGCAACCACAGCACTTCAAAGTAATAGAAAACGACCTGGAATTCCCACATGACAGATAAAAACATCGAGGGAAAGAAAATTGAAACACAGGATGACCCGGCATTGTAAATAAAAACCGAAGAGAATTAGTAGCAGAAAGATTGATAAATTATCAGAGGTAGAAGATGATTATTATTATTATTTGAGCTGTGTACTATATATATCCAAGCTGGCTGTGTTATCAGATGTTTTCCATTTGCCAGAGCATGTGGAATATCCCAATGTAATATTACCTAAAACATACATATATATACCATCATTTAAACCAGAAAGGATCGTTTAACTCCCACATTTATAAGTTGTAAACAAAACTCCAACTCTTCTTCTGTTTGTTTACCTAGCCAAATTGGTTCAAAAGCACATTTGGAATCTGAATCGGATGGTTGATCGTTTCACCATTTATACGAACATCAGTTTATTATGCCAATCTTTGACACTGTAGATGTTACTTGTTAAGTATGATTCATGAAAACGACGCCGTTGGAATCAGTATAGAGTAAACCATATAACACAGCCCATAGTTACCCTAATTTTTGTGGGCCTTCAAATTTCAGCCCATCATAACGATGAGCTATAAAAGCTTAAACTCTTCTCTTATAGATACGCTGCATTAGGGTTTTTTTTGGTTGTGACATAATCGCTTTGGCTGCAGGTAAAAGCACAAATCATAAACCCTAGCTATGGCGACCCAACCGGCGAAGGAGTCTGTTCAATGCTTCGGAAGGAAGAAGACGGCGGTTGCCGTCACCCACTG
>OVBW01001985.1:2618-13144 GCA_900406355.1 Erysimum pusillum | reverse complement strand
AACCTATCTCTCTTGGTTGGATCCACTTGGTTTGACCAGTACACGGGTTCCGAACTACGATTCTATTGTACTCGTAGTTGTTGCATAACAATAAGCCCTCGCAGTGAGAGACTTGACAAATCTTGTACNTTTGCATGTATATCGTAATTGATTTAGAGATGTGGCTGGAACACGACAGAGTATTTCTTCTACCAACTCTCCGGGAAGATCCGACATTTATCTTTGTGATCTCTCAAGGAAGAAAGTGTCGGCTGCTTAATTTGATTGTTCTTTAGGGTTGTTTTTTTGGTATTTCACGTTTGCATTTTGCTCACTCTAAATACACGACTCTTTCCTTTTTTACTTATAAAGAATATCTTTTTACTTTAAATGGAAATGTATATTTCCTTTTTATACGGGAGCAATTAAATATGGCTAGAACAGCAACTATGTACTGATTTTCAAATTTTATTATATAAAGTTGGGTTTTCGAAGTTACTAACTCAAGAGATTATGCCACGTGTCGATTTCAACGATCTTAGATTTTGACACGTGTCAGAAAATATTTGGTTTGAATAATTTTAAATATGTAAACAAATAATTATGAGAAAATATAAAAAGATAATGTTAAGAAAAATTTTAAGATTATGACACGTGTCGATTACAACGATCTGATATTTTGACACGTGTCAGAAAATATTTGGTTTGAATAATTTTAAATATGTAAAAAAATTAATTATGAGAAAATATTAAGAAAATTTTTAAGATTATGACACGTGTCGATTACAACGATCCGATATTTTGACACGTGTTAGAAAATATTTGGTTTGAATAATTTTAAATATGTAAAAAAAATAATTATGAGAAAATATTAAAATTTAAAATATAAAAATTAATTTCACCATATCTCAGTTTTCTATATATATATCTTGATAGGTTTTCGTATCAACTCAGATGAGTTTATTGCGGTTTATAATTGTTACTATAATTTTATAGAAATTTTAATTACGGTTTTTGTTATGGTTGTGAATTTGTAAGATGTGGAACAAACCATATATATGTATCGATGCATGAAGATTTGGATGATGTTTCAACTAACTGATCTAGAAGCTATCAACGTATGATAAGGTAAGTTTTGATCAAAAACCTAATTCTTTTTGTATTGGTTTATATGTTTCAATAATTGGTGTCCAACTATTTGTTAACATTTAGTAAGTAGACACCCTATGATTTATTTCATTGGATGAATAGGTGAATTGCTTTCTAATGTATGATATGTTTTTATTTTTGATGTGATTATTTAGGGTTATTGTATTAATGTTTATGTGGATGCGAGGATTTAAAAACATTTGATATGACTATTGTGATATCTATTGTGTTACAATAAAGGTTTTGATTTAAATGTGATATTTTTGTATGTTTCTACACGTTTTGATAAGTTACAGTCAGGAGGTTGATGCGTAAAAATTGATTTCTCGGGATGAAAATATAAAATTTTGAAACATGATTGATTATTAAAAATTATATATTTAAAAATATATTAAAATAAATAAATAAAGAAGAAAATTAAATTAAGTAATCTATAAATATTTTACAGAATATCTAATTTTGTTTTTTATACGGGTTATAAAATTTTTAATTATAAACCCGTGTACATGGATCCAAATTTTTTTTTTACACGGATTATAAATTTTTAATTTTAAACCCGCGTATACGCGGATCCTAATCTAGTTTAATATAATTTAATGTTCGAAGAAAAAAAATATATATTTTACAAATAAATAAATTAAAACATTAATATTGTTAAAAATATGGATGTACATATATATAGCCCATAAGAAATTCATATGTATTTTTTTTTGTTTCCGTATCAAAATTTACAAAAAAGAAATAGTTTACAAAAAAGTAAAAAAGTTTCTTTTAAAAAAAAAAAATTATTTAGCAAAAAACAACCAAGAAAGCTAAATTTTGAGGATCTATGTATAATAATGTACGAACCGCCCTAAAATTATTCATAATAAAATGTTTCACCACCGTTGATTCTCTATATCAATGTCTTGGACTAAACTATATGAAAGAGACGCCTACTTTAGGTTTGTTTCCTTATATATCCATGTCTTATCTCGACATGAAAATTGGTTTTCTGGCTCATCAATGTTCCTTAGGAAAGCTATGGTTGTTAAGATAATTCTAGTAAAAAAACTGTGTATAGCTACGGAAAACATAGTGGCTATAGACTAAAATTTGTGGCTATACAGTGCAACAGCCACGTTCAGCTACGAAAAAATATTCGTGGCTATAGCCTCGTGGCTTCTTTTTTTCGTGGCTTTTCGTAGCTGTATAGCCACGAACCAACTACGACCTTGTTCGTGGCTAATATAGCCACGAAGCAACTACGCCCTNNCTATATCCAAAATAACCGAAACCGAGCGCAACCGAACCGAAACCGAATACCCAAGCTTAGGCATGGCCAAAATAACCAATAACCGATTAACATTTGCGTATGGAAAATACTCATACGTATCACCTGGAACTTGAAAATTTGTAGCATTCGGAGGCAACATTGCTTCGTCACCGGTAAAATGATTAGATGATTCTCCAACTTCATAACAATTTTCTCCATTGCTGAACCAAACATAGTAATTACCTTTAAATCCCACTCGATAAAGATGTCTCGAGACTGTTCTTGCATCAAGTTGCTTCCCGTTCTTACACCGCGCACACGGACATAATATAGTATTTTGCTCTTCATAAGTCACTTGATTACAAGCAAATTCAAGAAACATGTTTACCCCCTCAATAAATTCATCTGATACACAATTTGTAACTGGATCAATACGTCGATCCATCCACTCTCTCGATTGAAATAAATGAGACATTTTGATAATAATGTAGCAGAGAAACGACTAGAAAAAAGAATCGCTCACTTCTTCACTTTTCTCTTCTTTGTAATGACGATTGGTCGAAAAGTGTTGGAGATATATAGATAAATTTTGCCACGGGCTAGCCACTTCCCAATTCGTGGCTCAATATAGCCACGAAATAGCCACCGCGTCGAAACGTGGCTCAATATAGCCACGAATAAGTTGCGAAATCCATCCGTGGCAAAGTTTTCGAATATATTCTCTGCATGATGGGATGTATTGCAGTAAATTAGCCACGAACCAGCCACAAAATTATAGTCGTATAGCTTTATTATAGCCACGATTTAGCCACGATCATCACACTGGCTAGTGTTTTCGAATATATTCTCTGCTCCACTCTCTGATGTTTGATTGACGGGACAAAAATTCGGTGGATAAGCCATGGTTTAGCTATTGTTTTGTTTCGTGGCTTTTGTGCCACGGTTTGTTCGTGGCTATTTCGTGGCAGATCGTAGCCACGAATTATTTCATAACTAGTTCGTGGCTATATAGGTCAAATTAGCCACTTTTTTTTGTTGTAGCTATTTCGTAGCTTGTTTTAATTTAGCCACGAATGTCTGTGGCCACGCCGTAGCTATACGCGATATTTCTACTAGTATATTAAAGAACCTTATGTGTGATGCAGTGATATGAAAAAGAGCTTCTCTATTTGTTTTCTGTACATGTGATCCATAGACTTACTAACCATGCTTCAGAGACAACTAAAAAAAAATATTTAACTATCATATTTTTTGGAGTATAAACATTTTAAGAGTTGAGATAACTTTCTAATTAGACATAAAAATTTCATAGCAGAATATGTCAAAGTGTAACGAATATTAAAACGCTACATATCATCGGATTCTTATGAGTTAACGCAAACAACTTGATATTGTGTTACAAGATAATTGTATTAGGAAGACAACTTCCATCTTTGACAATTAGGCATTACGATCCAACTCTTTCTTGGTCAATAAAAAATAGAATATCAAATATACCCTCTTGTTTTATACAAATACACATATATTTCTGTACAAGACAAANGACCAAAAAAAAAAAAATACACACACAAGAAAAGAAAATGGGAAAGCCAACGTCTCAAAACAATAGCTTTATAAACCACTTCAGCCACCCACACCGTCTTCAATTAACTCCGGCAACATCTTCACCACCGTGCTCCGCTTGTAAACTCGCCGGAGGCAATGGCCGGAGTTACTCATGTAGGCCATGCAACTTCTCTCTCCATGAGTCATGTAGCAAGATGAAGCAGGTAATAACACATCCCTCTCACCCTTCTCATACGCTTACTCTTCTTGTTGCTCCTGTCTACGATGGTGGATACTTCAACTGTGACGGTTGTGGAGTCAACGGGACGGGTTTTAGTTACCAATGCTCTCGCTGAGACTTTGACATCCATGCGCTCTGTGCTTACAAGCCGCTCTCAATTATCCACAAGTCTCATCCGCAACATAACCTTAAACTCGCGTTTCACTCTCCTTATGGGGCTAATAAAGGTTTCTCCTGTGATATCTGCCTCGAGATCGGGAAGAACCAGTGGCTTTATCGATGCATCCCTTGCGAATTCGACGCTCATGTCGGTTGTGTCACTGCTCCCAGTCCTCACCTCCTTCAACATAGTACTTCTGCACCTAATCCTCATACTCATCATGCTGGTCAACCTCAGCATCAAAACTCGCTTCCTGTGCCTAATCAAGGCAGTAACAGGCCCAGACCCATGCCCATGACAAGGCCCAATAGGCCCATTGGTAATCCTAGTAGACCTTCATCTCAAAACGTTGCTGCTTATGGACCAAGAAGACAGAACAACAATTTGGGGTATAATGGTCAAGTTGGATCTCTAGGGCCTAATGAACAACCTGGTCAGAGTTTTGGTCAAGATTCAACGGACGGGAGTGTTTACGATGGTAGTGCAACGAACGAAGAGATTGAGGGTGAAGTCGATGTTGAGGTTGAATATGAAGGTGATGTGTATGCTGAAGAAGCTAATGACCAAGGAGAAGATATTGATGGTGACGGACTTGAACTTGTGGCTTATGGTGAAAATTACAGTGTGGCTCGTAGCGAGAGTGAATTTGGAGGCAGTAGTGATGCTCGTAGCCAATGTAATGATTTGTCTGATGCTGATCTTTATCCATTATCTCTGGATAACACACAAGGACCAGGACCAGGACCAGCTCGTATGAACCAGGGCTCGGGTGGTGGGAGGAAGAAAAACATGAACACTAGTGGTCCGGCCGCTCGGTCTAAGAATATGGTTCTTAATGGTCCACGTGGTGGGAGTCAAGGGTCCAAGAGTCCAATACAAAGCCCTAGAGGATCTCAAACTAGAAGGGTGCGAAATGTTCGTAACAATGCTATAAGAGCTGGTGGGGCTGTGAGTGTTAGAGTTAACAGAGCTCGTGACCCAGCTGCATTTATTGGATCTCAAGGATTTAATGGGCCTAGTGGTGGACCGTCTAATGCAATAGATAGTGGTGGCAACAATAATAACTACAACGAAGTCGATGGAACTAATGTGTATGTTGGTGAAGATAATGTTGGCTACGATGATCAGAGTTATGGTGATGATTATGCTGGTGGCGATGGTGGTTGTGACTTTGAAGTTGGTGGCGACTTCGTCGATGATGGCTATGATCAAGGTTATGATGAGACTTACGGTGAAAACGATTTTGAAAGCTACAGCGATATCACTGGAGAAAGCGAGTCTATGTATGATGGTGGTGAATCTTATGGGACTATGGATAATTCACAATATAGTGGTTTTAATGAAGATCCCAATAACCAGTATTTACCCATGGTTGGCCCGGTTGGTGGACCGGGAATTATTAACCAGAACCAATATGGTCAAAATGGTAGGCCGAGAAATATGGGCATGTATGGACGAGGTGGTGCTACAAATATGAACAGATATGGCAACGTCAACCAAGGTGCAAATAATATTCAGCCTAGAACTATGGGTCAACGGGCTCAATATAGGCCCAATGGAAGACCTTATAATGCAAATGGAGGACCTAATGGTCCGAATGGAGGGCCCAATGGACCTAATGCACTTGGAAACCCAATGGTGGTGAATACAATGGTGCAAGGTTTATGCCAAGGTTTTGCTATGAACATGCTCATTGGTGGTGGTGGTGATGTTAATGGTGGAGCAGGTGACGGTGGTGGATCATCGATCTTAGGAGGCTTGTTTGGTGGCGAAACAGAATCACAATACTAAAAGAGATCAAATGGTATTGTGTATTAATTGCGACATTGAAAAAATATTTTATTGCATTATGTATTATGCAAATGTTTATTTGTTTTTTTTGGTGGGGTGCAAATGTTTATTATTTTATGTGTTTTTAATTCTTCTTTTCCTCTTTTTATTTCTTAAATATAACTTCTAATTTAATATCTCAACTTTATTAAAATTGAAACAGAGATTACATAATTATCTTTTAGACATATACACATAACCAAAATACGATTAAAGTTTAAGAAGAAAATACAATTGAATAAGTGAACTAAACGCCGCTATCTTTCGTAAGCCTTACATGTTAAGAGATGATCAAATATTTTATTTTCTTTATTCGTCTTCTTCTTTAATCCCCGACACGATCATTTTGTTTGGCTATCGTCCTTTTGACGAAACTCCAATAAACTTTGAAATGATCACTAGTTGCGACCCATCTGTTACATCGTTTTCCATCAAAACATTTCGAACAATAACAGATGACATATTTCTTGCTTATAACCAATGCCCATAATTATTGAAATGATGAGTACTATTTTCTGAATCTTGTTCCATCTAGACATCCCAAAACGCTTGCGTTGAAATTAACGGATAGCCGTCCAAATTCCTTGATCGATAATGATATCCAAGGCAACAATTTGCCGAAGTTTAATTATTCGTAAAGCAAAAAGGTTTATGAAGTTCTACGTTCTCAATTTTCTTTATTGAATTCTTGGTTAATCGGTTATAAAATATGAATGGTCTTCATGGCACAACAGAGGACTTCAACGAGCATGTCTAGTCCCCTATTATATGACGGTTGAACATTAAGTATCTTAAGAGTAGAAGATTCAGAGTCGGAACATTTGGAGTCGGCTCTTGGAGATAAGCTACAACCAACTTACAATTCAGCTCTTGACATGATGTTGAAGGTAAAGCAGTTACCAACCAAAACAATATTTAATATGTACCTAAACTCTCGTCTTCTGAATCATATATATCATTACATATCTCTTTACTTCCATAGTCTTTTTGAGAAGTTCACAAAAACATGTTGCACTTCAGGATCTTGATATATTAAAGATTCTTAAAGAAAATCTGATGCATCATGCACAATATGAAACCATGCATGTCAAGAAAAAGTGCCTCTTATGCTACATTTTTTTTTGTTTTTTTAATTGCTTTTGTGTCTGAGGTGATGAAAAGTAAAGGAGTCTATAGTTGCTTCTTGCGCGACTTACTCTGTTTTTTTTCGGTAAAAATGTTCAGTATTTATACTATTTTCTAGTTTTTGACAGAAGTTACAAGTAGCATAAAAATACTGAAATCTAAAGAGAACAACAAAAACTACAATACAACACAAATAACAAATAATCATAAGCGGAAACCCAACAAGCAAAGTCCCGGAAAAAAACACTGATTCCGAAACCGTGAAATTTTGACATTTGCGACTTACTTGCTTCCCTAGAAGAAATTATCTTCATGCATGGTTCGTGTGGACAAGATAAGCTCATAACACCAGATACTCCGAACGTATTAGAGTATATCTTGCTCTTAAGCACAAAACTGAACCCTCTTGACAATTTTTCCCAATCTCTGTTTCAACCATTTGTGGTTCAATATCACACTACTTACATCAACAACAAATTTGAATCAAAATCATAAGTAATTGGAAAAAATATTGCACAATCACGAGAACATACTTGATATAGATTTCTGAAATTTTTTTTGCTGAGTTAAAAACTTTTATCTATTTTTTAATTAGAACGAGAGAGTATATATAAACAAATGCAAATGAACAATTTGAAAACACCAACAAAGTTGTTTATCTTCAAAAGCAAATGCGATTCACAACGACAATATGGAGACATCAATCTCTGGAAAATCTCAAACCCAAGTTTCGTATATACACACTTGGCCTTGCCCAAGTTCGAAGCCTTGCCCAAGTTCGAATCTTTTGTTTTGGAGATGTATCATCCTCTCGTTTATATAGTGCACACAACGTGTTCGACAAAAGTCCTAACCGAGATCGAGAAAGTTATACAAGCTTACTCTTTGGGTTTTCTCGTGACGGACGAACTCAAGAAGCAACGAGACTCTTCTTGAATATTCATCGTTTGGGAATGGAAATGGACTGCTCAATCTTTTCCTCTGTTTTAAAAGTTTCTGCTACTTTGTGTGATGAGCTTTTTGGTAGACAGTTGCATTGTCAGTGTGTAAAGTTTGGGTTTTTAGACGATGTGAGTGTTGGCACATCGCTTGTTGATACGTATATGAAAGGTAGTAACTTCAAGGATGGAAGGAAGGTTTTTGATGAGATGAAGGAGAAGAATGTTGTTACTTGGACTACGTTGATTAGCGGGTATGCGCGGAATTCGTTGAATGAGGAAGTTTTGACATTGTTTATGAGAATGCAGGAAGAAGGGACTCAGCCGAATTCGTTTACTTTTGCGGCTGCTCTTGGAGTTTTGGCTGAGGAAGGAGTAGGTGGGAGGGGAATTCAGGTACATACGGTTGTTGTAAAGAACGGTTTAGATAAAACGGTTCCGGTTTCTAATTCTCTGATTAATCTGTATCTCAAGTGTGGGAATGTTAGGAAAGCTAGAGTCTTGTTTGATAAAACCGATGTAAAGAGTGTGGTGACTTGGAATAGTATGATTTCGGGGTATGTAGCGAACGGGCTTGATTTAGAAGCGTTGAGAATGTTTTACACTATGAGGCTTAATCATGTGCGGTTATCTGAATCGAGCTTTGCTTCCATTATCAAGCTCTGTGCTAACCTTAAAGAACTGAGGTTCACAGAGCAGCTCCATTGCAGTGTTGTAAAATACGGGTTTGTGTTTGATCAAAACATAAGGACGGCTTTGATGGTAGCTTATAGTAAATGTATGGCGATGTTTGATTCTCTTAGGCTGTTTAAAGAGACGGGGTTCCTAGGGAATGTTGTGTCGTGGACAGCGATGATTAGTGGTTTCTTGCAGAATGACGGGAAAGAGGAAGCAGTGAAATTATTTGGGGAAATGAGGAAGAAAGGTGTTAGACCGAACGAATTCACTTATTCTGTCATTCTCACAGCTCTTCCTGTAATTTCTCCATCAGAGGTTCACGCACAGGTCATAAAGACTAACTACGAGAGATCTTCAACCGTTGGAACTGCTCTTCTAGATGCTTATGTGAAGTTAGGTAACGTAGATGAGGCTGCAAAAGTTTTTAGTGGTATTGATGATAAAGACATTGTGGCTTGGTCAGCGATGCTTGCAGGATATGCACAGACCGGAGAGACAGAGGCAGCTATAAAGATGTTTGGCGAGCTGACAAAAGGAGGGATAAAACCGAACGAGTTCACATTCTCTAGCATCCTTAACGTGTGTGCAGCCACTAATGCGTCTATGGGACAGGGAAAGCAATTCCACGGGTTCGCTATAAAATCAAGACTTGATAGCTCTCTGTGTGTTAGTAGTGCTCTTCTAACTATGTATGCAAAGAAAGGCAACATCGAGAGCGCAGAAGAGGTCTTTAAAAGGCAGAGAGAAAGAGATCTAGTGTCATGGAACTCGATGATCTCTGGGTATGCACAACACGGGCAAGCTATGAAGGCTCTCAATGTTTTCAAGGAGATGAAGAAGAGAAAGGTGAAAATGGATGGTGTAACATTCATCGGAGTATTTGCTGCTTGTACACATGCGGGGTTAGTAGAAGAAGGTGAAAAGTATTTCGATATAATGGTGAGAGAATGCAAGATTGCACCTACAAAGGAGCATAATAGTTGTATGGTGGATTTATACAGCCGAGCAGGGCAACTCGAAAAGGCTATGAAGGTCATAGACAACATGCCGTACCTGGCTGGTTCCACCATTTGGAGAACAATTCTAGCTTCGTGTCGTGTGCACAAGAAAACAGAGCTCGGGAGATTAGCGGCAGAGAAGCTCATTGAGATGAAACCAGAGGATTCAGCTGCATATGTGTTGTTGTCTAATATGTATGCAGAGTCAGGAGATTGGCAAGAGAGGGCCAAAGTAAGGAAGCTAATGAACGAGAGAAACGTGAAGAAAGAAGCTGGTTACAGTTGGATAGAGGTCAAGAACAAGACTTACGCGTTCTTGGCGGGTGATCGGTCTCATCCTCTCCAAGATCAGATCTATATGAAGCTAGAAGATTTGAGAACGCGGCTAAAGGATCTAGGGTATGAGCCGGATACAAGTTGTGTGCTTCAAGACATTGATGATGAGCATAAAGAAGCTGTTCTTGCTCAGCATAGTGAGAGATTAGCTATTGCTTTTGGGTTGATCGCTACACCGAAACAAAGCCCTCTTTTGATCATTAAGAACCTTAGGGTTTGTGGAGATTGTCATGTAGTCATTAAACTGATTGCAAAGATTGAAGAAAGAGAGATTGTAGTTAGAGATTCAAAT
>OVBW01001984.1:0-13147 GCA_900406355.1 Erysimum pusillum | reverse complement strand
TGATCCGGTAGTTTGCATATTTAGGTTTATTATTTGACCTACGATCAAAGGCTGATAGCGTCAATATCGACTTGAAGACAATAAGAATTCTAAACGAGATCAGCGAGAAAATCGACAATCTAAATACTCAGATGCCGCAATCCGAAGATACACATGACTTGACCTAGCCTCTGGTATCGAAAGCTCAACTTGATGAGATATATAAAACGGTATGTCTACTTTTTTAGTTAATTTTAGAGAATTTTTTAATAATTAGTGCCTTATTGTTTGATTTTTTGATTTGGCAATACTTTGGTACATTATCATATGATTATGAACACACTTTAATTTTTTAATACTTGGTGTGTTAGTGTATGGTTTGCAAATTGCTATACTGTATTTTCAACATTATTTAACTTTCATAATGTGATCATGTGCTGATTATTGTTATTTTGTAGGTTGTCCCAATGAAGAGGGGACGTCGATACTGTATGGGTTCTATTCCAAAACCTGATTCAGCATCCTTTTCATCATTTGTGCCAAGCTCCATCTTATCTACTTTACAAACAGAGCTTCAGTCTACTCAAAAAGAACTTGGTGAAGCAAAAAAAATCATGGAAGAACAGGCAAAGCTGATTAAATCGATGAACGAGCGGTTCAAGGACTATGAGAAGTTGGAGGCATTTGTCCGAGAGAAGATGAACTCAACCTAGATTTAGTTTAATCATAACAGTTTGTTTTTTTGTTGTTAAATGCTTTTGTAAGAACAATGTTTAAATTTTGTAAATTATCTTTCAAGATTTAACTTTTCAGTTTAGGTTTTCTAAAACCCTGTTTAGGTTTTTTTTTTATTCCAATTTATTGACATGCGTCGCTAAAATGTTGTTAAATACCGATGGCAAATAACTTGTTAAACCCAGTATATGATGTCATTAATTTACGATATTGTGTTTGTTGTTATGTTCATCATTAATTAACGACAATAACTAGCATAGTTAAATAACAACGTACATACAATGTGGCTAATTAACGATATGCAACAAGTCGTTAATATGTTGCAAATTACTATCGGAACCGTCGTTGTTAAATATGTTGTAAATTAGTATCGGAACCCTCGTTGTTAATCTGTCAGTGATTACCGACAGGTATAGTGTCGTTAATTAATGACATCAATAAAATGTTGTTAATATAACGATGATTTTGAAATGTCGTTACTTAACGATGACGGAGGAACGTTGTAAATTAACGATGTTTTACCGACATATGTATTTAACGACATCTGATTTCCAACGATTTTAGATATGTCGTTAACCTGTTGTTAATCTTATTTGGCGACATATTAGTTATGTTTTTGAGCGTCGTTACTCAAATGTTTTCTTGTAGTGTTTATTTATGATTTAAAATGGGCCTTTAACAAAAGCTTCTAAACATTACTTGTTAATCAAAAAAAATGGGCCCTAAATTTTGAGTCCCCATACAAATGTATTATATGTATGTGTTGAGGGTTGGGCCGGGATCTACACATGAGTGGTGTCCATTTGAACTTATGAATGAGATATTTGGTGAAAAACACATGTTAACATAAAAAAAAGATAGTATCCATGATAAGTAGTCTACATAACCTTGTCCATGACGTAATAAACATTACAACTTGTACACAGTTTCGTCTTTGCATTAGTAAGAAAAAGATGTTCATCGAATATAGTACATGTGGTTGATGGTTTATGGATAACGAGGTATAGATGAGGAAACACATATTAACGAAACACATGTTAACACCAAAAAACGATGTATCCATGATAAATGGACATGATGCAATGATCAACCATAAATATTTTTCGTATAAAGAGAAAAAACTAACATACAAAAATGGACATAAAATTTGTAAAGTACATTGTTCAAATGGATAATACAAAATGGACACCAAAGAATGGACAACTTCCACCTTTTCTTCTCCATATTTCTCAGATCTATTTCTGTGTTTCATCAAGAAATCAACAATGGTGGTTTCTTCGTCTTCGTTCATATCAATGGTATCTCTATATTATACCAACCTCAATAACTATCTATACAGAAGATAATAATCAGACAAAAATATTACCACCAATGACTTTTTGCCTAATTCACTAAGCAAAAAAGACAACGAAATCAAATTGATATATCCCATATTTTACCCTCCATCTATACGTTTTAGGATTCGTTTTTAGAGTCTTTCTAATGTTTTTGTAGTGTTTTGCTATGTTTACAGGTTAATGTACGTTTGGAGCTTATTTGGAACAAAAGGAACAAAAAATGATCAATTTGGAGCTTATATGAAGATTTGAAGATCAATGCAGATTCGCAGCCTTCACTGTCAAGAAAAAGAGCCTGTGTCGATCGACACAACTTACTCTTGTCGATCGACATGATACGTTAAACAGAAGCTGTTCGAGATTTCAAGCCCAATTTGGTTCCTAGAAGATTTTGGATTCCCAAGACCAACCTAATCAAGCCCTAGACGTCCAGAGACTTGTATATATATATATATATATATATAGTGTTTTTTGTCTTTGTACTTAGACATCCAAGTTTTACTTACCCTAAGTTTTACTTGAGACTTTAGGAAACCGATATCGAGATTTTGTTTCTAGTTTTGAGAAGACAAGCTTTGAGGAGTCAACCTGTTCTTCAGCAGTTCTGACTTTAAACCTCTGTTATCTCTTCTCCCTACTTTAATAATAATGATTTCTCTTATTTCTTGTGTTTTTACTTTGATTATGTGTGAGTAATTCACTAGTTAGATTTAGGGTTCCTCACAAAGGATTGATGGTTTGGTTGAATGGAATCGATTAGTTAAAGATTGTCTATCTTGTTAGTTCTTCACCTTTAGATTGTTCTTAATGCTAAGTCTAATCTGATCAATTGAATTTAGATCTTAGGTTATTAGTTAGCACGACAGTGTGATTGATTTCCTGAACCTATCTAGGGTGAGCAACACTCCTAATTCACAATGACAGTTGGTTTTAGGGTCTTGTGAACATATTGAACCTGAACTTTAATGCTGATTTAGATTCTAGGATTTCACAACGATAGTTGGTTATCTGTTTCTAGGTTTAGGAGTATTCACAACGACAGTTGGTTTACTTACTTTTATGTTTGAGTTCTAGAACGTTGATTAATTTATCCTGACTAATAATTCTATTTATCATTCCTGATTTCCTGAGAATTCCCTGAATTTAATGCTTGCTTCCTATTGTTTACAACTTCGATTTACTATTCAGCAATTGCTTTCTTTTACTTTACATATTTTTGGTTTAGCCTAATACGACAATTGAACACCTATTGTGTAACACAGTGCATGTGGATTCAACCCCTAAGTACTACAGTGATCTCTTAATTTGAGAGAGTAGCTCCGAGGGATAATTTGAGCATATCACAAATCAAAACCAGAAACGCAAACACATAAAAATAAAAATTACAAGGTTAGAGATCTCTAACATAATTTGTTATTCTATCGATTGAGAATAAATTGAATCTAAAAAATGAATGGCATAGGAAAATGAGAGAGAAACAAAGATGATGAAAAAAAGTAAGGTGAGATTGGTAGAGAGAATGGTGTAGGAAGATGAGAGAGAAACGAATATGATGGAAAGAAGGAGGTGAGATTAGTAGGAAAAAAAAGTTATAGTTGGATGACATTTTTGTAAATATGGGTTTGGTTAGAGGGTAAGGTAGCTAAAATATGTATCAAAAGTACCCAATACAATAGAACCTCTATAAATTAATACTCTATAAATTAATAATCACTATAAATAAATAAATATTACCGGTCCCGAGTCGGCCCAGTGTAAAAATTAACAAAATTCGATAAGATAATAAGATAATATCATCAATTAATAATCATGTAAATTTACATATATATATAGACATAATATATAGACATAAAAATAATATAGCAATATATGAATTAAAAGTGTTTTTTAAATGAATGTTTCTTAAAATTTAACTCATCACTAACTTTTTGATATAAAAAATGTTATGTTCTGTTTTTAAACTATTTTTTTTTTATCGTTGTCTTAACTTTTTATAAAAATATTTAACCCTAAAACTTTTTGAAAACTTTCAAATTTTGAATATACATCAGTTTCATTTCGGTAGTTATATAGACGATTAAAATACAAAATTTGATTCCAATGATCATAAATTTAATTTTATGTAATATATCATTTCAGTAAATTTATTTATTGTTTTTGTTATATCATTCATTTTTTCAAAAATATTTCTATAAATTAATAAATATTAATTTATCCTATAAATTAATAAATATTACTATAAATTAATAAATGTTGTAGCCTCAACACTATTAATTTATAGAGGTTTTTCTGTATTTAGAAAGTGCGTCATTGTGCTTCAAAACTAAAAAAAGTGCCCTGGAATTGTCTCATAAATCAAAAAGAGTAAGCAAATTTATAGAAATGAGATAATTAAACTCTGGAAATCAGCAAAAACTCTTCTACCTAAAACTCACTTTCGATTAAATTATTTGGTGAGGATTCATAAAATTTCATCTAATTGTTGGAAAACATTTCAGTTAATTTTTGCTAACGAAAGAAACTCCAGATTTTTATTAGCTTATTACACAAATGAAACTGAACAAAAAACATTACCAANAAAAAAAAAAAAAAAAAAAAAAAAAAAAAAAAAAATACACACACACACAAAAGAAAAGGTTAAACACTTGGTTCTCAACTTATCAACATGTAACAACATCTATGACTCTTCCACTTCGAACCGCCTCCATCAAATCTCTCAGACTTCTTAACCATTGCTCTTTGAAGGTTCGCTTTTCCAACCGAATCTCTCCTCTTCCCATTCCCATTTCATCCTCTCAGCAACCACAATTCTCAAACCCAAACCTCTTGTCTGCAACCTCAAACCAAGCAACCCCATTTTCATCCACATTTCTTGTCTTTTTTCCAATCTCTTGTCCCCCAAACTTCACAACTTCTGGTTCCATTTCAACATTAACTACAACTTTGCGGTTTTCGTTGTAAGCATTATTGCAAGAGTAAACCTCTTCCCATCTTTCGATAAGAATCATGCTGGAATAAGTTGAGCTCTTAAGTTGATCCTTTGCATCTGCTTCCTTCACAAATATGAAAGGGGCATACCATTTTCCTACCACAACGCTTGTATTTAGATCACTAGGAAGCTTGGAGCGAATCTTAGCATAAATCCTTTTTGCGTCATCTCTCAAACCAAAGTCTTCGGATGTCGAGTACTCAACAGTCCAATACTTTCACAAAATTGGAGTATTTTGGTTCTCATGAGTTAGAAAACGCTGGCCTGCCATTAGCTAGACCATAGATATAAACACTTATTAAACACACACAAATACACATCCTCTAGAAACTAAACTAAACCATCTAACAGATAAAAATGATGTCTGTGAATTCCACGTCATGTTCAACTCAGATTATCGAGAACTTTCCTATCGCAAATGCAACTCTTTGTTTCCAGTCCCAAATACTCACAAAGCAAAGTTAATACCTCTAGTATTGCTCACTCAAGAAAGACTTCACAACAATATAAAAAACAAGCTTCAAGAGGCAATGTATGAACAAAATCTCATCTCTTTGTATATAGTAAGATGTATTAAACACAAAAAAGTGATAGATAAGTTACCTTCAACGGATCCAAAAGACAAGCTCGTATCATCAAAACCTATAATGAAAGAAAAAGTTACAAAAGAAACTAAAAACACAATCTACAAAACCGCGGGAAATCAACACCTACGGGGGTTTAGGGAGTTGTACAAAACCGCGGGAGTGCAAATCAGTTGCAAAGATAGTCTTTTTTTACAAAACAAAACAAACAAGAGTTAGCACCAATTTGAGTACGCTAAATCAAATGTACATAACCCTTCGCCACGAACGTGTAATGGTTTGTGTTTGGATTTGAGTTGAAAGCATACCGTTAGATACTGAAATAGTCCATCCAACTGTTTAGGTGTATGATATACACCGCCGGTTATATAAGATGCCTACAAATATGCCAGGTTGACCTTGGGGAGTTGAAGATTTTAGAACGGATAAAGGAGAAATGACATTACCTGCAGCAAAAATGCTATGTAACATGAATCTATGGGAACCTAAAGAACCATCAAGTGACTTGAGTACAGATTTTTGTAATTTTGAGAACAGAAATCCCAAAGAACCAATCAAAATTACCATTAAGCGCTGGGCAGAGAAGATAGAGTTCATAACAGCTACATATCTGAAAAAGAAAAAGAAAAAAAAAACTCTTCATGAGTCCAGACAAACAAGATAAAATATGGCAAGTAGAAAAAAGTTACAGAAGACATACTGTTCCGGGCCATCTGGGGAACCTTGCAAGCATAAAATCTCTATTTCATACATATGCCAAGCACAATCAGTTCTTTTTATCGGGCTATGCAATCGAAGGAGAGATATATGTATGAAATAATACTTTAAGTTGAGAAATATTATACAAAACAATTTATTGGTATATGTATCATAGTGAATACTATACGCACCCGAGGCTGAAGATGAAGATGCCCAGAACGGAAAACCCTCTGTATATCTAGCGAGAAAAATTAGAGAAAACAAAAGGAAACGAAAACTGAAAAAACCACATACATATATAACCAGATGAAAGTGATGGCCCTATACATGCTACAGGCGACCTAAAATGTTCCTTACTTCAACCCAATTCAGAGAGGAAGGTAAGCTATAAGAATACTACCACACAGAAAAAAAGAGTGATAAAATGGTATATGCATGAGGATACAGGAAAGAGCCATGGAGAGTGATCCTGACAAGAGACAGGAAGGTATTCTATCCTGATGGTCCTCTTCCCTGCTGAGCTCCTCATCTTTGGTAACAAAATCTTCCAATTTCTTGAGCAAAGAAGCAAAAAGAGCAGGCATTGCAGTTCCACTACTCTCGAAATTCCCGTAATTCGATGTCAAAGACGAATCGTAAATGTAATCACAGGTACTGTATCCAGTAGCTATAAGCCTATAACTACAACTTGGTTCAATTGATTTAAGCCCAAAACCGCGTTGAGAAACGCAAGCACCTAATCAACAGCAATCAATCTCTGAATACAAACGAAGCATTGGCAATGAATTCGTTAGAAAGACTTATATGATGAGAAAGGAATTGATGAGAAAAGGTAACCGATGTGGTACTCCAGAAAAGAGGATTCGTATCAAGCAACAAAACGACAAGACTAGCTACAATCACAAGCAAATCAGACTTGTTTCCAGTTTATACTTGTACGACTTCCAACTAAGAAGAATTTTAATAAGACATGAATACTGCTTAGAAGCAACGGAAGGCATAGTTGCACAGAATCCAAGCATAGTTGCACAGAATCCAAGTCAGTGCCCGCCGGGAATAAAAACAACAAATATTGAATTCAAACAAAGTATTAGGAACCCTTGAGTCTATAAAGTATACGCTTTAATTTGCTACGTCCTTTAAAAGGAAACCCACACATACTAGTAGCTAAGGTATTCACTTATTATTGATAAAGACGTGTTTACATGAAAGTTAACATTAAGCAGAAACATAACGCTATTATTATTAGCACATTTATAGCCTACAACAAGTATATAAATAGTAAACTCCTTGAAAGAAGACTCAATAAAGGATTATGGCACAATTATTGTCTGGGAACAATGATCCTTGAGTCTACGAGAAGGAGGGAAGAGGGGAGCAAAGATAAACATTTGAGGGATGCAATCAGCATTGAGACCTAAAAATGCTTGGCAGCAAGAAGGACCAACATTTCCGAAATGACCATTTGTTATCGATCGGAAAATTTCTGGGATACAGTCGGGAATAACTTCTAGTGATCTCCAACAATCTACTTGGAATGGTCGCGGTGACGGCAATGGTTGAGCTGAAGTAGACACGGCGATGCATACGAGAGGGAGAAGGAAGAAGAACTTGTTGATCCACATTTTTGTTAATAGAATTGGAATGTTTTAGTGAAGTTGTAGATTTGATATGAATCTAACAGTAGTGAGTGATTGGATTTATAAAAGATGAAAATAATGTGAAAGTTTTTTAAGTTGCATATGGTGAACGGTTTCATTGTGNTTTTTTTTTTTTTTTTTTTTTTTTTTTTTTGGCTGGTGATTATCTTTGGAGAACTTAGATGAATATTGCTTTCTATACGTTTATGGTTTATCTCTACGAAAA
This sequence comes from Erysimum pusillum, assembly GCA_900406355.1. Taxonomy (NCBI): domain Eukaryota; kingdom Viridiplantae; phylum Streptophyta; class Magnoliopsida; order Brassicales; family Brassicaceae; genus Erysimum; species Erysimum pusillum. The sequence goes on along the minus strand of OVBW01001984.1, from coordinate 4,958 downwards.
AATAAGTAAATGAAATATTTATGAGAAAATATATATATACTCTAGTACTACATTATATATGTGTGTGTGTGAGACCATTCCACTTTCCCAAATTTCTTGTAGATCATAGGTTTTTTTGGAAATGTAGCACTAGAGTTGTAGCGTTCTCGTCCACCCAAAAAAATCCAAATAAAATGCATATTATAAGGACCACGAGATTCTTTATATGAAAGCACTCATTAAGCTGGATTTTGTACCGATTAATATAGAAGCAAGATCATTTCCCGCGATGATAAAATCATCAACGTACAAAAGAACGTGAAGAACGTTATCTCCTTGTATCAATGAAAACAATGAGTAATCCGGGTAACTAACTTTGAGTAAAACCAATATTTTGAAGAGCTGAAGATAGTTTGGAGAACCAACAACGAGGGGATTGTTTGAGGCCGTATAAGCGATTTTCTAAGACGACATATCTTACTAGGGTCCGAGGATTTGAAACTCGGAGCTAGGTAGTTTCATGTGGACTCTTCTTCTAGATCACTATGTAAAAAACCTTAATTATGAACATCTATCTGGGAAGTTGGTTCTTTGCAGCTGCAACGCTTAGAAGAGAACGAACGGTCGTCCTTTTAGCAACATGAGCAAATGTCTCATTAAAATCTCTTCCTTCCTTTTGATGGTTTTTCACAAGACCGGTCCGAACTGTTTTAATGTCTAAAGCAGAAAACATTTTGTCCCACTAACAAAAACATTGAAAAATAATATTCAAAAATTAACAATCATGTGATTCGAACTATACTCCCTATGAGGGATGATAATAAGGGGTTTGACCACTACACTATTGGAAACTTTCCCATGACCACGAAACGAGCTTTGTGTCGCTTTGATACTATGAAATATTTCGTAAATAGTTGATTTTATTGACTGAGGTAGAGAAGTATTTATACACAAGACTTTCTATATTCTAGATAAGTTCATATCACGCCATCACGGTAATATAGAAGTAAAGAGATTGCAAGATATCATTGTCCTTAAATTCTACATATAAAAGTGAACACTAGTTTGTTTGTTTAGTGAAACCACTCACTCTATCAAAGCAACTACGATTCTGTTAGATAAAGAACTTACACTCACCCACGATTGCTAGATGACGTTTTGGTGTGTTGAGTGGGAAAATTATGAAACGACGACATTGTTAACGATTACGGTTGATTAACCACCGGTTATGGTTAGAAATTTATGTAACCTTAAACGTAACCATTTAAGAAACGGTTAAACAGTTACGTTTAAATACGGTTCCGGTTAATACGGTTACGTTTACTGGATAATATGATACGGTTGATATTAAATAATTAATTATTAATATATTTTATTATGTTATAAAACGGTTACGGTTAAAAATTTACGGTTTAACTATGCGGTTAACCAACGGTTTTGAAACAGTTACGGTTAATTAACGGTTACAGTTAATAAAATTTAACCATATATTTACGGTTAACAGTTACGGTCTGGTTACGGTTTACATTCGGTCCGGTTACGGTTTAGTTTTGATCATGCCTAGTTTTTAGCCTTTAAAAAAAAAAATTACATATGATGTCGTTTAACACATGTCAGGATCACTTTATTTTTTTTTGTGGGAAACGGGGATTTACTCCCCAACTTTATTAAAAAATAAAAAATTATACTCTAACATTACGAGGGCGCGCAGTCCCCATAGAATCCTCCAAATGAATCAAACGAATATCATCTGGACAAGACGTAAAACTATGAAATCCTACTGGTAAAGAAAAAGCATAGTTGGCTAACCCATCCGCAAGGCGGTTAGCTTCCCTATACACATGCGAAATCCGGACTATCCAGTCCTTCGATAAAAAGCCATAGCACAAACGTACTAGGAATGACAAGGGTGAGAATCCTCAATCCCTTTCCGAAGAAAGCTAACCACCATCTCAGAGTCCACTTCTAGTTCTATCCTCGTTATTCCTCTCTTCCAGGCGATGAATAAACCATAATAGACTCCCCAAAGCTCAGCTAATGGCGCAGTACAAATCCCTATATTAAGAGCAAACCCACTGCACCAATTCCCATTACCATCCCTTACAACCCCACCAGCTGTAGCTAGCCCCGGGTTTCCCCTTGAGGCACCATCCGTGTTGAGTTTGTACCACTCACCATGGGGAGGTTTCCACGCAACCATCCTCTCCACTCGCTCCATTCTGCCTGAGTTGCCCTCACAATAATATGTGCCGCCGAGACCTCCTTTGCTGCATCTTTTATGATCTTGACTCGGTCTCTACATTTGCCGGTAGCCCCAAACACATTCCCACACCGCCACTTCCAGCTCCACCAAACCGCCATCGCAAAGATCGTAGCCCACGGACAACCTCGGCTCTCATCAGTTTCCCTCAAATTTGAGTACAGCCATTCCCATAAAGATAATCGGAAGAAGGAATGGGACAGCCTCGTTGGTACTAGTCTATGCCATACTCCCAACATCGCGGGACAGTCTCGGAGTATATGTAAGATTGTTTCTTCACCACCTTTACAAACTTGACAAATACCCGATGCACACAAATGTCTGCGACGTCTGTCCATATTGGTCATTATGACTTGGTTTCCTACTAGTCAGAGGAACACACGAATTCTTTCTATTAAAATAGTCATTGGATTTATTAAAATAAAGGCTATATAACTAAATACTAATATATGCTATTTATCGAGTTTCTCTCTCAGGCCCAAACATCGAGACACCTTCTTCGACTAAGCTTTCCGACACCGGCAAAGCTTTTGCTTGCCGGCGTCGGGATATAAGATCTCTTGACCTTTTCTGTTTTGGTTCTTTACTCTGCATTTTTCTCTTTTTAAAACTTTTCCCCATATTTCTGTTTATTTCATCCTCTCGAATCTTCTCGAACCCTTCAAAGACTCCTTAGCAACCAACGACATGGAAGAGAGGTGGTGGCCGACGAAGTCCAGCGATCTACAATATTCTTGATATAGAATCCTGTCCAACCTAGAAGAATCCTCACACCAAGCTTCGTTGATGGCAAGAGATCTCACTATTGGACCGTCAGTTGCGCCATGCTTGATGGAGATGTCGACGGCGCACGACGAATTTCTCTTATGGGCAATGGTGTTTTCTACCGGAAAGACAAAGTCACCACCAGATCTACACAGCCGCCGCAGTCACAAGCGCTCCCGGCCATCTGAAGCAAAATTAGGGTTTCATTTGATGGGCCTTGTGTCTGAAAGTGGCCCATTGACCTTTCTGATGCCCAAAAACATTTGTTGCGGCCCAAGCTCTAATTTTAACAGGCCCAGGTATAATCCAAAACTTGTTTTGTCGATCTTTAGCCTCTGGTTGTGTCGATATCCTCTTCTCAACGGCCGGAGACACCAAATGAGTTGTTTATCACCTTCCATGCTATGGATGTACAATTATCATTTAAGAACCATGTTGCTACTTTCATCTATGGCTATGATTAATGAATCCAAAAGCTTGAAGCTTCATGGTCGATTGATCTCGAATCCATTATGTCGGCGGTGTGACTTTTGTCACCAAAGATCCTTACCCAACATCTACAATCCGACAACATTATCTACCGACTTCAAGTATCGTCCAACCACCAACACCCTCAACACCCTCAAGTTCCTTAGACTCGGTTCCTTCCCAGAAGCGTCTCTCTGTATTTGGAGCTCCACATCACTACCGGCCATTATCTTCATAAACTATACCTTGAAGCATCTTGAAACCGATTGCATCCAGCAGCCACAACTAGGAATTGTGAATTCTCTGTTTTTGCTTCAACCCTCTCGAACCATAGTTAACTATTCTCGAAAAAATTTTGGACTCTTGTTTAGAACCCCACTCTTACCTGTTACGGAAAAGAACCGAACAAGATCCTCATCTGCTTCACAGTGTATCAAGTCGGCGATCCGTGAAGCTAAGTATCCTTCCTCAACGTCACAAGATCTGTTGATAGTGACTATCTCGAAAATTCCCGAACCTTTCGTGGAAGTGTCTTCGACACACCGTGTTCTCGCTTGTGGCATGTTACTAGTTAGCCTCTGCTTCCGAGTTTACACGAATCTATCTTTGAAATTTATTGCTTACCCTATCTTTCCTATGTATGTTTGGAAGACTTTTCTCCAAAACTTTGTATTTGTTGCTTTCCCTTTAGGTTGAATGAATGAAAAACTTCCTNAAAAAAAAAAAAAACTTCAAAAAAAAAAAAAAAAAAAAAAAAAAAAAAAAAGTAATTGGATTTATTAAACGCCAGTAACAACGTCGTTTGATTTTGAACCTGCCTCACCTATTAGCGTTCGTTAGCACTTAGCATTCTCTATCACTATTTCGATGAATGTTTTACATGTAGCAATCTGGTTGGATGACCGCATAATCACCCGCCATGATTTATGGTTAATAACAATACTCATATAATTTACGTTTAGTATTTTATCTAAAAATTATATTTTGTATGTATTTTGTTGTTTTTATTACGTTATTTTTATTAATACAAAAAAGTGATATAATATGAGTACAATATTATAACATGATAGTGAAGTGATCTTGGTCTACTGGCAAAGTCCACAGAAGACAGACACCATCACACCAGAGATCGAGTCCCCGACTCTACAATTTAATTGTAGAAATTAGACTAATGGGCCGACCAAATTTATATTAGACTCTCATGAAAATAATGTTACAAGATACATCGATATATATAGTGATATGATTAAACCTAATTTCCTAAATTAAGATAAAGATAAATGTAAATATTCCTAAACTAAGATATTGTCAATATTGTGATCTTCTAGATCCTTCTCTATCTTCATGATTTCCATAATCTTCGGCTTGTGATCTTTACCATCGATCTTGGTCGATCTCCGGTTCTCCATATCTCAATACCATCCCGCAAGCTCATACTGAAGGAACTTGAACAGGTTTTAATCTCTATTAAACAACCTAACAAGGT
>OVBW01001978.1:0-10665 GCA_900406355.1 Erysimum pusillum | reverse complement strand
TACTTGGTTGTTTAGAGTTTTTATATCAAATAACAAAACTCGTTAAAAGTTTTAAAAAAAAAAAATCGTTAAAAATTCGTTAATAACTAACCACTAAATTCTCTCGTACCACACACATATTATTGTACTATCAAACTTTATTCATTTGTTTTGTTCTGTCATTTTCAGGAATCTAAATTATTAAATCTTAGACTCTACTCCACCACAACGAAAACGAGTCTTGTCTCTCCATGACCTAATTTGCTTAACAACCTTATCATCTCACTAACAACTCCATCTCCCAAAATTTAAACTCCTTTAACTATGCCTATAAATTCTATTTCATTCTCAATCACATAAGCAAGTAACACAACAAATTCATTCTAAATACAATTCTTTTGAGTCAAGAAAGATTCATAAATTTGTTTGTAAAATGAATGCACATCTTCTCAATCTCCTTCTCACGGTCATCTTAGTAGTTTCTTTCGACGTCCAAGCACTTAGTCCTCACTACTACGACCATACATGCCCACAAGCCGACCACATTGTAACCAATGCAGTCAAGAAAGCCATGTCAAATGACAAAACTGTTCCTGCCGCGCTCTTAAGGATGCATTTCCATGACTGCTTCGTCAGAGTATTTACTACTTACACACCACATTCTTGTCATCTTTCAATCTTTCATGTGTTTATACTCTAAATTACCGTTATTGGTGAATATTTTTGATCATTAAAGGGATGTGATGGGTCAGTTCTCTTAGACTCGAAGGGAAAGAACAAAGCAGAGAAAGATGGACCTCCTAACATCTCACTCCATGCATTTTATGTGATTGACAATGCAAAGAAGGCATTAGAAGAGCAATGTCCTGGTATCGTCTCTTGTGCCGACATTGTTTCACTTGCTGCAAGAGATGCGGTTGCACTCGTGAGTCTCTCTCTTTCTCCATCTCATATTCCAAATACTGGTTTTATATTATGATTCTAATGATACAAAATATTCTGTTTGTATGTTATTGTAGTCAGGAGGGCCTACATGGGAAGTGCCTAAAGGGAGAAAAGATGGAAGAATATCAAAAGCAATAGAAACAAGACAATTACCAGCTCCTACTTTCAACATCTCTCAATTGAGTCAAAGCTTTGGCCAAAGAGGCCTATCTATGCATGATCTTGTTGTTCTCTCCGGTATTCAACATTCTCTTGTTCACTCAAAATATATTTACAAAGATTTTTATTAATATATGAAACAAAAATAATCTTAATCCTAAAAATAAGTGGCATATAGGTGGTCATCTATTTGGTAAATTAATAATGTCTTAACAATTTACAAGTACAAATATAGTAAAGATGATCTTTAATTATTTCATTGTAATGATCATTAAATTTGGAATGTTAAATGAAATGGCAGGAGGTCATACACTAGGATTTGCTCACTGCTCATCATTCCAAAATAGGCTCCACAACTTCAACACACAAAAAGAGATTGACCCAACACTAAACCCATCGTTCGCGTCCAGATTGGAGGGAGTGTGCCCGGCTCATAACACGGTGAAGAATGCTGGATCGAACATGGATGGAACCGTGGGGTCATTCGACAATGTCTACTACAAGATGCTTATGCAAGGCAAGTCACTATTCTCATCCGACGAAGCTCTTCTTTCCATGTCCTCTATTAAGAAACTCGTGGCCAAGTACGCGAGTTCCAACGAAGAATTCGAAAGGGCTTTTGTGAAATCCATGATCAAGATGAGTAGTATCAGTGGGAATGGTAATGAGGTCAGACTTAACTGCAGGAAGGTTCGCTAGAATCTCAATCTACACTTCTACCAGCAAGTTACTACATTTATATGTCTTTGTTTTTCTCTCGTTACAATTGATTACTTGTGAATGAGCCTTTCTAAAGAAGGCAGAGGTTCTTGTGTCATAATTATCATTATCTTGTGTGTGCTTGTATAGGCATTTATTTACAAGTAATAAAATCTCTTCTTTTTCTTTTCTAAACATCGACTTTGTTTAGCAACCTTTTTGCAAACATCGACTCTGTTTCGCCAAGAGACGCAGCGACAACTACGAGCGATAGTCTTAGCGACAACTACGAACGAGGCCTATATGTTAGTTCGCAGATAGTCTTATCACTTGTAAGTGTTTTCCCAATTGGTTCTTAGTACTAACAAGTCACAAACTATCTAAATGATTAAGGAACTAACATAAGACTAATACTCTCTATTGAGCAAAACAACTTGCATATGTTTGGTAGTTAAGTACTGAAATTTTAACATTCATAGCATAACATCCCAAGAAATATCTTAGCTCGACCAAACACAGAGACGAGAATAGGTATATAATCAAACAAAGACGATAAGACAGAGAGACACAATGGATCAAGAAACCAGACAGCAACTAGGTCTTCATTTATATTCATTCAAACGCCCACTGGTTCTCGCGACGAACCTCCTCTTCCTCCTCTGGCGTGAAATCGTTCTTGATATTGAACGTCTTGCGGATTTCTTCGGGAGTTTTACCTTTAATCATATCAGCAACTGTTTGACAAGTCAAGTCCAAGAGTCCCTTGATATTCAGGTAATTCGCAGCCTACAAGGAGCCACAGAGAAACCAATTCAGGCTTCAAGCAAATCATATATATTGCATTGTGCAAAACAAAGAGAAGAATGACAACAAATCTTGGAGAAAAAAAAAACCATCATCCATCGGTTAAGACAGAACAAAACAAGAGCTTGATTGAATATATGCTCATGTTAATAGCCTAAAAGGTGTAACAGTGCTCTTCAGCTACTTAAAACTTTAACTTCAATGTTCAAGCAAATCATACACACAGAACAACAACTTCAAATCCTAGATAAAATAAACATCATCCATTGTTTAATACAGAACAAAACATGAACTTGCTCCATCAAAACCATAGAGTTTAACCAGTTAAGGAATGATTATAGTTAAAACAGTTTTGTACCCCAAGCTAAAATTGGTAATCAATCTAAACAAAAAACTTAAGGTTTCGTATAAACAAACCCGAAATCGAAACCGTTTCAACATCTGAAATTTAGTATAAGATCTAAACAAATCCATAGAGTTTAACCAATTTAGATATGATTATAGTTAAAACAGTGTTATACAATCTAAACAAAAACTTAAAATTTAGACTAAACAAATCCGAAATCGAAACCATTTAAACATCTGAAATTTGGAATAGAATCTAAACAAAACCTATAAATTATGTCTCTCACAAACCATAAAATTAGAAATCAATCTGAACAAAACCCTAAACGTTGCATCTCCCAAGAACCCTAAAAATTCGAAATCAAATCAAAACTTTTAAAAACCAATCTAAACAAACCTACAAATTGTATCAAAATCACACCTCAAATGATCAAATCTGAAATTAACATATCAAAACCCTAACAAATCAGAAATTATAAATCAATCTTAACAAAACCTAAACGTTGCATCTCCCAAGAACCCTAAATTTCGAAATCAAATCAAATCGAAAAATTCAAAACACAAAACCTAAAAATTGAATCAGATCTCAATCACAAATCCAAATCTGAATCAGTAAAAAGACGAACCAGGATGAGATCAAAGAGAGTGCCCTGATCAACTTTGACAAACTCAGAATCCCAATTCTTAAGATCTTCATCACTAGAACCAGAAGCAACCGCAGTAGTAGTAGTAGCAGCAGAAGCAGCAACGACGGATTCAGATTTAGCTTCAGCTTCGACATGTTTTTTACAATACTCTATAACTTTCGAAAGGATCTTGCTGGTAACATTAGGGAGAGGGATACCATTATCAGCACAATCATCTTCAATCATATGCTTAATGGTTTGTGATTCCAAAGCTACGGCTTCGTCGATTTCGAAGGTTTCACCATCGGAGCTCTTTAGAGTGATTTTTCTCGCCGTCGACATTTTTTGGTTTTGGATTTTTAGAGAGAGACGTGGAGAAAGAAGAGAGATATGTAGAGAAGAGTTGGAGATGAAATAATCAATGTTTTTAAAACCGGATAACACATTGAACCACATTGAACCGGTTAGACTCATAATTTAACCAATTGACCGTCTTAATTGAACCACATTGTCTTAATTTCAGGGGCGGTCCGGTATTTTTTAATGTTCTATGCAAATAAAAAAACTATACCCCATATTTTATTGTGCAAAGTCGCAAATAATTTCAACTTTCACTAGCTGTTGACTTCTATCACTTAGATATTTACTTGATTAAAGCAAAGTTTTCAATTTTTTAGTTAAATCACGTACCTAGCAAGCATACATAAGAGAATTAGGAATTGAATCTAAGAGAAAATATAGTCTTCGTTTAGGGTTTTAAAATTTTTTCCTAAACCAAAATTTTATTTATGAATATGACAAAATCTTCTTAATAATATCACTTAGTTAACATTTTATTAAATTAAAAGGCTTAAGATCCACTAAATATTGTGAAAGAAAAGCCAAGCACAAAATAAATTTATAAAGCATNTTTTTAAAATTTTTTTTTTTTTTTTTTTTTTTAACATAAAAGGTCTTTCAAACAAAATTTCTAAAAATGTCTCCTATATTTGGATGCCCTAAAGCCATGGCTTGGATGGTTTATCCTAGGGGTCGGTCCTGATTAATTTCCTAACTTATTTTATATATATATATTTTTTTTCAATAACCTATCGCAAAGTATATTTCATTAACGAGATCGAATTAAGAAAAAAAAAAACACCTATTGGACACCGAAGTTGGCCCATTAATAAGAAGAGTACTTCACTATTGGGTAAAATATAAAGCCCAAAACATTGTTTTAATGGTGTTCTTCTGTGTTTACGTTTTATTATCTTAGTTTTAGGTTTAGGTTTTGTTATCCAAGTTATTATCTTAGTTTTTGATTCTTCTGTGTTCGTCGTCGACCTATTTTCCTCAGCCATGGCCGTAGGGTATTTTTCTCCCAGATATTCCTCGTTTCTCTATTATGTGATTTGTATGTCGAAAGTGTTTCGTCAGTACTGATCTATTGTACGTATATACGTTGCAGAAAAAACAAGAGAATCTCTAAGAGTAGGAAGGGAGGAAAGAAGAAGGCGTAAGTCTTCTAAATCCTTATCTTAATTTTCATTTACATTCATATGAGAAGTTGAATCTGTCATTTTTGGTACGATTTTTAATTAATAGCTGTTTGTGAATGGATGATGCAGTGTTGATACTTTTTCCAAGAAGGATTGTTATGATGTTAAGGCTCCTTCAATCTTCAGCCAGAGAAATGTCGGGAAGACACTTGTTTCCAGAACTCAGGGTACCAAAGTAATGTTTCTCTCTCTCTCTCTCTCTCTCTCTCTCTTTCTTGATCTATTTTAAACAATTGACTTAGCTGTTTAGATTCTCGGAATCGTAGTGAGCTTCTTTTGGATTTGAGTAACATAGTGCAATGATTTGTGGTTCGTTCTTAGAATGATTGTTATTACCGTTCTATATCATATCTTATAATGCTACCATATTTTTGCAAACTCGTCGATTTGAGAGTCTAATGTTTTACTGTGTGGTATGTACTGACTTTGAGACTGATGATTCTATTTGGTCTTCTCCCAGATTGCCTCAGAAGGCTTGAAACACAGAGTTTTTGAGGTGTCCCTTGCTGATCTTCAAGGTGACGAAGATAATGCTTACAGGAAGATTCGTCTCAGAGCTGAGGATGTCCAGGGAAGGAACGTTTTGTGCCAATTCTGGGTAAGGACACTATATGAAACATTGATTTCCCCAACTTTGGCTCTTGTTTTTCTTCTAACTTTTTGATCAAATCTTGACTGATTTTACTGTTTTCTTCTGTAGGGCATGGACTTGACAACAGACAAACTTAGGTCATTGGTTAAAAAGTGGCAGACTTTGATTGAGGCTCATGTTGATGTTAAAACCACCGATAGCTACACTCTGAGGCTATTCTGCATTGCCTTCACCAAGAGACGTTCTAACCAGGTCAAGCGAACTTGCTACGCTCAATCCAGCCAAATCCGTCAGGTACATATACACATACCATTTTTACATAAGTTTTTCTGGCCTTCTTTAATCAAAGATATTTTCCAAGTCTGCAATGCTCTTTCTCTTTCTAAATAAGTTTATCTGAAATGTTATCATGTCTTTCTTGTTTTGCAATCTTTTACTTTTATTTTGTGTAGATGGTTCCTTTTGTTGATGATTATATGTTCCTTGGTTTGATTACCCATAAAGTTTGGTTACATTGCAATCTCTTTTATATTATTTATTCACCTGTCTTTTTGTGCATCACTCAGATTCGCAGGAAAATGACGGAAATCATGGTTAGGGAAGCTTCATCTTGTGACCTCAAGGAGCTTGTTGCCAAGTTCATTCCCGAAGCTATTGGCAGGGAGATTGAGAAGGCAACTTCGAGCATCTACCCTCTTCAAAATGTTTTCATCCGTAAAGTCAAGATCCTTAAGGCTCCCAAATTCGACCTTGGAAAGCTCATGGATGTGAGGAACACTTTTTATTTTCTTTTTTAGGATTCCATCAGTGAAGATTGTAAACCTACCTAATGCTTGTGTTTTAATCTGTCTAGGTTCACGGTGATTACTCAGCAGAGGATGTTGGTATGAAGGTAGAGAGGCCAGCCGTTGAGACCGTGGCTGAGAAACCCACTGAAATCATCGGAGCTTAAGAGTGGTTTTTGAGAAAATGTTAAAATGGAGAGATCTCTTCTTCTTCTAAACTTTAGTTTTTAATGCTTTGTTTCATTTCACTCTTTTGGTCCCTCAGTTATTTTCTTGTATTGATGACTTTTCAGTTTTCTCACTTATTTGAGAATTTTGACTATTTTATTGTATTTTTTAGTACTAAATAGAATCAATTTCTTGAATAATTTTATCTAAAAACAATATATATAATGGTTATAGAAATTTCATAATTATGATATTTTAGATTTTGTAATTTTTACTTTTAATCACTCCTTCATAATTTTAACATTTATTAAGAGACCATGATTTTAAGTAGTTGGTAGAATATTTACTTAGAAGAAATATTATACTTCGGTGAATGTTTCGTTCGTCCGTTAATTAATTATGTCGTATTTTACATGTAACGCTCTTATCGTCGATCTCATTAGTTTATAAAGTAACTAGATTAGGCTCCGTGTATACGCGGGTTAATAGTTAAAAATTTTATAACCCTTTAAAGAATAAAGAGAAATTCCCTCTAATACCATTGTTTTAGTTTCTTTTCCCAAAGTACCACACCTTCTCTTTGATCCCACTAGTTACTTTGATCCCACACCTTCTCTTTTCCCAAGAATAAAATTATATATTATGTAAAATATTTAAAAATTACTTAATTCACCTTTTCTATTTATTTAATAATAATTTTTTAATTAAAAATTTTGTAACCCGTATAAGAAACAGAAAAATAAAACTCGCGTCGTGGGTTTATAACTAAAACTTTTATAACCGTATAAAAGAAATTAGATATTTTGTAAAATATATTTGTGTTTTTAATATATTTTAAGAAACTCTATGAGTTTCTAATTTTACTGATAATCATGCTCTAATCAATCAATAAATCGTTTGCAGAAAAAGAACATAAAAGAACAGACATTCAAAAAAAATATTCTTTTAAAGGTCCAAAAATTCTTGTTAATTAAGTTCCAAAGATAAGTTTTTTTTTGTCCTATACAATTTCTAAATCTTGGCGGACCGTAGTAACATATAAAAATGTTTAAAATGTACAGGGAATTTAAACTATTTCTGCAATTTTAGTTACAATTTCATCAACTTCGAGTGCCACTTTCTTTTTTTTTTTTTAACACTGAATAATTCGATATCATTATCAAAGGGAAATAACAAAGCCTCTTCAAGTTTGTACNAAAAAAAAAAAAAAAAAAAAAAAAAAAAAAAAAAAAAAAAAAAAAACAATAAGACCGATTAGAAATAGTTCTTCTTAGGGGTCTCAAGGTAAAGACAATTCGGAGCGAAGAATCTCTTGGAGCCAGGAGGGGCTGCTTATGGCAATGTAAGATGGGTATCTGTGATCTCGAGTTACACTGATCGCAATAGCAGAGGCCGGCTGGTTTCCTGATGAATCAATATGTTCTAAAGACCATTCCTCAAAGCCACTCAATAATTGAAGTATATTCAAGATAAGTGGGGTGAGGAGAGGGAAAGCGATGGGTGAGGGCATTGCCATTCTAACCTCAGGGGAGGAACCTTGAAAAATCACTCTAGAGTGCTTCATATTCCGCAGACATTCAGCAGCCCAAAGTAAACTCATCAAGTCATTTTCGAGAGCAGAACCCAGGTTTGAATATGATCGGCGACTGTGGAAGAGTGTAGCCCCTAGGTGATTTCGTGCGATCCAAGAGACACCACTGTGTGTCTGATTATTCACCCAAGAAGATCCAAAATTGCATTTTATAACATTCAGAGGTGGTTTAGACCACGGCTGAGGTGCTATTATGTCCTGCAAAGGAGAAGTAGAGTGATCTATACCCGGATGATGAAGATCTGTCCAAGTCACAAAATCTTCCAGAGCTCTCCTCACAACCTCAGAGGATTCTAACCTGCGGTGTTCAAAGCAAACAGAGTTTCGTGTTTTCCAAATTTGCCACAGCAACCAAGGGAAGCTCCTGCAATTACTTTGACATTTCTTATCCTTTGAAGCTACAGATATGAGGTAGTGTAGATTCAAAAACACTGAGGAATGAGAGAAACCAGCAGGTGGAAGAGGGATCAGGGATTTTTGCCAAACTTCCTGAGCAAATCTGCATGTAAACAAAAGATGACAAATTGATTCCGCAGCCGAATCACACAGTGGGCACGTAGCATCAATTGGTATCTGGCGAGAGCGTAATCGGTCTTTAACAGCCAGGGCACCTGATAGTATACGCCAAAGAAAGTGCCGAAGTTTTGGAGTGGTTTTAGCCTTCCATAGGTTGGACCAAAGAGCTCTCTCCAAGGGTGGCATGGTGGAGGGTGCAGTTGACTGCAGTTCTTGTAAAGTGTCTAAGCATTGGTAACCACTACGGGAGTTATAGATTCCATTTGCAGTGAAGCCCCAAATATATGAGTCATCTGACTGTGAGTGGCGTTGTGTTTTCAGTATTAGCTCAATATCTTCATCTGCAAATGTTTGCCTCACCAGTGCAACATTCCATTGATGAGACATTGGGTCAATAAGCTGCTCCACTTTTAGAGTTAGATCCACTTCTGTATTTGGGTGATAATTTGGTGTTCTTGGGACTTTATCAAACACCCATTATCAATCCACACCCTTATCTCTGAACCATTACCTACTGAGTGGATCATTCCATTCTTTAGAAGCTCTCGTCCATGAAGGATGCTTCTCCAAGCAAAAGAAGGTCTAGAGCCCACACAACTGTCCATGAAGGAGCTATTCGCGAAATAACGATGCTTGAGGATCTGAGAGAGAAGGGAAGAAGGATGCTTCAAAATACGCCAAGCTTGCTTCCCTAACAAAGCTTGATTGAATTTCCCTATATCATGGAACCCCATTCCTCCTTCTGACTTAGGTTTACATAGTTTTTGCCATGCAACCCAAGATATTTTCCTCTTGTTATCTCCAGTACTCCACCAGAAGTTGATCATTGCCGAGTTAAGTTTAGATATGACATCTTTGGGGAGCTTGAAACATGACATAGCATAGACAGGAAGTGCTAAAGCAACAGATTTCAGTAATATCTCCTTACCACCATGTGATAATGCTTTAACGGAGATATTACTTAATTCACTTTCTTTGTTTGTTTTTCTCTGAAGTACTTCACAGTGGTGTCTAAACGTAGAAATAAGAGATTTCTACCCTCTCTTTCTTGGATAATATTTATTCCAATTGTTTTTTCTCTACATTTGTTTTATTTTTTAATTTGCATGATTTTTTTTTTTTTACATCTTACTTGTTTAAATGATTTTATATGATATTAGTAAAAACACCATGAGTTTTCACTATATTTATCAAAAAATCTTCGAAATTTGACCATGATTGTTTTTTGGTTTTTAAACCGTTTTTAGATTATAGATTTTGGTTTTTGATTTTTGGGTTGTTAGATTTTGTAATAAATTTTATTGTAGTGAAAAAACAAAAAGTGTAGTGAGTTTTTCTCCAATTTAAGTGGATTCTAGATTTTGTTAAGAATGGTAAAGGAATACTAAAAATGAAAAAAAAAAAAGATTTTTGAAAAACAATATCCAACAAAAAACTAGTATAGAATCAATCTACCACCACATTCAAGGCAAACTGGTAAATTATCTCCCCAACTGTACCAATCAATACCATTTGGTCGGTTCGGTATGGTCCGTCAAAATCAATTTATGGTCAGAGTCAAAACACACAGTAACATTTGTAAATTGATCAGCCGAAGTAAAAAATGGACTACAGCTTAGCGGCGGTGAAGATGCTTTGCTCAAAGCTCCGGGAAGCTAAACCAACGCCGTCGCAGAACGCTACAGCTCTAGGCGGTGTAATTTTCCAACGTGTTTGGTTACAGGTTCCGATCTATCATCCTTCTCATTGTCTCAAACTCTCAAATTCTTAATTTCCGTTTTGAATTGAATCGGATTCTTGGCCGTTTCAGGGCGTTTTAGTCTCTATCTCCGGCGGTGGCGATAACCGTATAGTCCTTGATGATGGAACCGGTCTTATCGAGCTTAAACTCACGACCGATTTTGCCCTCCCTCAA
>OVBW01001977.1:0-12619 GCA_900406355.1 Erysimum pusillum | reverse complement strand
AACTTCTTGTAACTCAAGCTTAGCTTGATCAGCTCCAGCAACATCACCAAATGTTACACCGGTTTCAGGCACTTCCTGAAACTTCGATTTCGATCTTCCGAAATCCATTGGACCTCCTAAACCTCCAGGACCACCAGCACCACCCTGACCACCCCTGAAGAGATAAAACAACCCTCCAAAAGCTAACAACGGAAACAGCAAATTACCAATGAAATCAAACAAACCATTCCCAGATTCTCCTTCAGAAACCGAAATATCGACACCATTCATCGCCAAGATATCAATCAAATCAGGATCATTAGGTACAATAACTGAAGCACGACGATTATCAACAGCTGTAAGTTGAAGAACAGAACCATCTTTACTAAACTTCACTCTTTCAACTTTACCTTTCTTCACAGCATTCAAGAACTCACTGTATCTCCATTGTGTTCCATCTGGAAGATCTGATGATTGAACAGCTTGTGGATTTGGTGCTGTCATCAAAACATTCTGACCAAATGAAAGATTTGGATTTGTTGTCTGAGCTTCAGCAGTTATGGTCGGTGCTGGCGGTGTTTGAACAGGTTCATTAACTGCTAAAGCTTGTGGAGAAGACACAGATGAGAACAACAGAGTCGCTAAAGCAGCTTGTGATGGTAACGATTTCATGAGCTTTTGGGATTGAGAGATTCGGTATCTTCTTCGTGAGATTACTGATAAAGGAAGAGACTTTGTGGTGGTTTTGGGGGTTGGAGCTGAGATTATGATTTGAGAACCGAGGAAATTTGAAGAAAGGAGTAATGGGTTTGACGATGTGGTCGCCATTGAAGCTCTTTTGAGGATAAAAATTCGATTTTTGAAAGATTAGAAGAAGAAAGAGGTGAAAAAAGTAAGGAGCTTTGAATTGAATTGAATTGAAGCAAGATTTGTGTTTGTTCTTCTTCTCTTCAATTTGGGATTAAAGAGAAGTCATCATATAAGGTTTGAGTGATTGCTTGAGGTTCGTCTACGTGTGTTATCAGATATCCAGTCGTGAGACTAGCGGATACGCAAGAGTCTAAAGTTCAAAGGAAACTTCTTATTGGGCTGATTGTATCCATTTTGGGCTCATTTATAAGTTTTGGGCTTTAGTGTTAGTGTTTTAAATTTTATTCAACCGATTTAGTACAATAAAGTTAAAAGCATCAGTAATGCAAGTATGCAACGGTAAGATAAAGTCGACTGTAGATCCATAAGAACTCGGAGACATGAGGTAGTATAAAGTATCTTGCCACATATGAGGTAATGGTGAGTCGAAGACACATCCACAAACAATTCGAAAGTTGAATATTAGTCACTATCATATGACCTTGTGATGTTGAAGAAGAATCTATAACCTCGGGTTTCGCCGGTGCGAAACACGCTACTAAGACGTTTATGATACACAAACGATTTCTCGTCTTAAGAGCCAGAAACCAAACATGGTAAGTTGATTTATTACATTACATTACAACTATTCACTTATTCAACTCTTATCTTTATCTTACAACCATTCACTTATTCAACTCTTTATTTATTAATCGACGCGTAGTATCCACGCGCGGGCACAAGTTTTCTCCCAATTTTTAGATCTAGGGTTTCAACAGGTTCCGTCGCCGACTGGAGCTACCTCCTTCTCCGGCCTTACGCCGGCGTCGTGAGGTAGCTTCCTTCCTTCTCCGCGCTTCAAGTTGACCCTGGAGGATACAAGAGGAGCAGGAGTGAACCAGATCTGTCACTCCGACGACGATGACCCAAGCGCCGCCGATGCAGGAGCGGTCCTTCTCTTATCGGCGAGAGGATTCATGCCTGAACCCCGGTTTGAAGACGCCGGCGAGCCCACAGGGTTTCTCTCTCACGGCTCACCGGTTCGGGTTGTGACTGCGACTGCGACGGAAGTCGCCGGCGATTTGGTAGATCTTGTTGTTAGTCCTGGTAGATCTCGGTATAGTGGATCCGCTTGAGCCACCGGAGACCTTTACCGCCGCGAAAGCGGTTTCGCCGGACCGGAAGCGACAGATCTGGTTCTGGGAGGTCGGGAAGTGCCGCCGTTGGAGAATGAGGTGTTAGCCCTGAGCACGCTGGGTCGCTTCGTCATGGATCCAGCGTCGGAGAGCCGACGAGTCTGAAGCAAAACGTGCCGGGAGGTTTGTAGCCGGTCAGGTGAGTCGTCGGAAAGAGATCGGAGCCGGGAACCGCATACTCCCGTCAAAGATCTCGATTTGGTGGCTCCGCCGCAACGCCGCCAACCTTGTATGCGCCGGCGTTGGCGTTACGGCTATCTGTTCGCCGGTCATTCGCCAGGGGCCGATCTAAGTTTTCCGGCGAGGCCAATGTTTTCCGATTTGCCCACTTTTGTAACTGTCTCTTCTTGTATTTGGCCCAGGGCTTAAGCCCAATTCTTGGGAGGCCCATCTTTATTATTAATAAAATTNTTAAAAAAAAAAAATTATTTAAAAAAAAAAAAAAAAAAAAAAAAAAAAAAAAAAAAATCTTTATTTATTATGATAATGACTCTTATGTAACTTATCTTTACTTTATTCCCCCTGTCTCCGAAAAGAGACGACATCATACTTATTCAGTAGTGTAACTGTGTATAATTCATCTGGCTTGAACGAGGTAGGTTCTCTCCACGAAGGAGGAGAGGAAAATATTTGATCTCTCCATAAAGGAGGAAGGTTGCATCAAATGTCTCTCATTTATGGAGAATTTTAGAGAAAAGAGATCCGACTGGACGATCTGAAGCTCTAATACACAGTTTTGAATTTCTCCAAAAAAGTTCAAAAACTTTATTTGGAAGCGGAATTCAAACAAAAAGTACTCAAACTCTATATTGTGAGTGCTTGATGGAGGCGACTTCGAGATTATTTAGATTGTAATTGATGAAGATGAAAACCGATAGATAATAATCGAGCAGAGCACACCAAAAAACTCGATCCAACCACCGATGAGGCAAAACCATAACATGAAAATCTTCAAAATTATGCGTTCTTCGAATACGACCCGAGATGATTTCTTCAACGGCAACCGGTTCTATTGGGAGCAAAACCACAATAAAGATGTCAATACAAATCTAAAAGAGAACCATTCGGAGAAAAATAGCATAGTAACATCAAATTTAGTGGGTTGGCCAATAGATTGAAAGAGATAGACATGGACCATGCTGATAAAGGAATTGGGCCAAATTCTCCATAAATGGGCGTTGGAGAGATGCATGTTGAGCCAAAAGACTGTCAGCAAGATCGTGGACCCAATCCATGAAGGGAGACCATGTGAAAAAATTAGGTTTTTGCTGCACGCTTTCAATGTCTTCACCTGTACAAGCGAAAGCGATGGACTAGAGGTCCACAACATCATCAACACGTCCGATTGTTTAATTATGAGACTTGGAGGATCCAACATAAGCGCACAAGGAGGTGTACACAAATCTATTAACGACGTGTTGTTCATAAGATGATCCAACACGTCCGATTGTTTAATTATAAAAAATTTACATGACTTCTTTTGACAAATTCAACAAAAATTAGCAAATAAAATAGAAAATCAAGCAAAACTAACAATTAAAATTAAAAATTAACAAAAGTTAGCAAATCATTTGTGCCCAAGAGACAACACATCTTCCATTATTATGCATTGGTACACAAACATTTTTCATTAATGAAGGTTTTTTTGTTTGTTCAATAAACACATTTTTTTTCAATAAAATTTTTCATGTAAATTTTAACAAATTCATGTCATTAATAATATAGATACGTGTTGCATATATCTATAAGTCGATTCAAATAAATCTCAAAAACTATTTTTTAATATATTTTAAACTATGTCATAGTTGGCAGAAATTATGTCATTAATAAGATAATATATATTACAAAGAAAATTATGAAAATTTCAATTAAGTAAACCTCATCTGGTTGGTGTGTATTAAGAAAGGTTGGTGTGTATAAACACAAATACAGAAATATACAATTATAGTAAAAAGGACAAAAATACTAGTAATCTAATTAGTCTATATACATACACTAATACAGAGAAGCTATTGCAAACTGTGACTCTCAGAATAAAACACACAAACAAAAAAATAACAAGAACTTGAGATGGAAAACGGAAACTCCTCCGGCGACAACAACAAGTCTTCACTTAAACCGATCCGATGCAAAGGTTAGTGAAGAGGAAAGCTTCTCAAAATTCAATAAGTCTCTTGTTCGTTGAGTACTAATGGCGTTGACTTTATGTTTCTATGGCAGCTGCGGTTAGTAGGAAGGCCGGTGAGCCGTTGGTGATGGAAGAAATCATGGTGGCGCCGCCGCAACCTTACGAGGTTCGGATCCGAATCATCTGCACCGCGCTATGTCACAGTGATATCACCTTCTGGAAACTCCAAGTAGTGTACTCTTTTCTTATTCTCTTCTTCTTCTTCTTCTTTTTTGCTTTTTCTTTTTTCTTTTGAATATCAAGAGATTCTCCGCAAAACCCGTAATTCTCCTAAACCCGAAACCACATCATATAATATTAGTTTCGTTCCAAATATCATTCGAACTAACGACCTCTAAATTTCGCCTAAAATATTTACTAATTGAGCTAACGACACTTGGTCGTCTTCTATCTACGCTCGTTAATTTTAGACATAAACAATAACCAGTTACAATTTTTTTTTTTTTTTATTATCTTTTTTACTAAAGAACTGGTTTCATATTATACATAAAATATGTCAGAAATCGATATGTTTTCTTGTCGTATATGATATTAGATAGATCAAACATTTATTTCTTAATGTATATATATATATATCAAAGACACAAATATTGACTCAATACTAATCTTGGGATGACCTAAATACGTAACTTATGATTAATTCATTATTTTATACGTAAGTTTCTGAATTCAAAATGTTAAAAAAGATATAGTCAAAATATAGTCCAATGTTCTTGGTTAAAGAAACGCAAGATTCTAAAGTCCAATTATGCCAGACAATTGTTTTTGTTTTTTTTGCCAATAATGACATATAAACCAAGAGTCCAAGATATATACTTTATTATTATGTATAATTAGATTTAGATATTTTTTTATTTGTGGTTGTTGATACTTAACAGTCAGATTTTATATATTTTTGTGATTGGACGTTTACGCAGGTTCCTCCAGCCTGCTTTCCGAGGATTCTAGGCCACGAGGCAATTGGGTTAGTCTCATCCTCTAACCTTTGTTTGACTTTTTTAGTGGGCTATCGTTATGAGACTTCCATTGAATAAGATTAGATGTATAAAGACATCCATTATCGTTAGTCGGTCAACACAAACATAAATATTTATAATGCAATGAATGTTTGGTGGATTTTTATTAGTTTTTGGATTTTGGTTTTTGTATTTTGCTTTTGGTGGAGATTTTATATTTTGCAAAATCTTGAATGGTAATTTTTTTAGTTTTTGATTTTATCCAAATATTTTTTGTAAAACGTTTAGTCGGCTAGTTTGGATGATTTGAAAACAGTTTATTTTCCTTTAATTTTTCAATGACATCCCGCTCAGTAGAGCTAGAGAGCCTCTTTTCAAACCTCACGTGGGATGTTACACAATAAATGGGTTTGTTGGACTTTTTTAGTCGGCTAGTTAACGTTACGAGACATTCATTGAATAAGTTAGATGTATATATATATAGACCTAATAGTAGAGCCATTGAACAATAAATTCCTCACCCAGCTTATTCGATTTAATATATTCTCTAATGATGTTTTAGGAAATTTTAATTGATTTTATCAAATTTCAGTGCAAGTCTTTTCATGTATTTGATTTTTTCGACCACTTATTTTGAGCAGTATGTTTGCTTATTAGTTGAATTAGTTTTAATTAATAATGTTTTTGTGTATTAATAAAATTAAAACATAACTTATAGTGACACAAAGAAAGTAATATTCTTTTTAAATAAAGAAAATAGCTGATAATAGCAAAAAAAAGTGACAAATGTGATTGTTCTTAGCTACTATATATTAAAAGGATAAATGTTTTTGGATAAAATATTTATTATATATTTTATTACATTGATAAACATTAGAAAATAGTTACAAATAATTAAATTAAAAAGGGATATAAATGTCTTATATCTAACAAAATCAATGAACCAATAAGTAATAACTTAAATCTTTTTGAGATTTCTAAATAAATTAAAATACATAATAGAACATAATAAATCCAAAGTTACACTTCAAAGAGTTTTTTAAAAAGAATGACTAATAATAATGTAAGTTAATTTTGATTATGTAGAGTTGTGGAAAGTGTGGGTGAAAATGTTAAGGAAGTGGTTGAAGGAGACACCGTACTACCAACGTTCATGCCCGATTGTGGTGACTGTGTTGATTGTAAATCTCACAAAAGCAACTTATGTAGCAAATTTCCTTTCAAAGTATCGCCATGGATGCCAAGATACGAAAATTCGAGCAGATTCACTGATCTCAATGGCAAAACACTCTTTCATTTCTTGAACGTCTCAAGCTTTAGTGAATACACTGTTCTTGATGTCGCCAACATAGTTAAGATCGATTCTTCGGTTCCTCCTAGTCGTGCTTGTCTCCTCAGTTGTGGAGTCTCTACCGGTAAATCACTAATACTGAAAGAAAAATTATCCAACGTTTTGGTTATCCGCAAATTATTAGTTATGTAAAATTCTCCGGTTTCGATTTTTGAACCGTTTTTTTTTAACGTTTGTTACTCTTTGATTTTTTTTTAGGTGTTGGTGCTGCTTGGGAGACTGCTAAAGTTGAACAAGGATCAACTGTTGTGATTTTTGGACTTGGTTCTATCGGATTAGCGGTAAAAAATCACAATTTCTAGTAATGGTCATGTAGTAATCGGTCATCTTGCTAATGATTTATTGAAATGGGTTAAGGTTTGGATGTTATCAGGTTGCAGAAGGTGCAAGACTCTGTGGTGCCACTAGAATCATTGGTGTGGATATAAACCCTGCCAAATTCGAAGTTGGTTAGTGATTTTCCTTACTAAATATATAGTTATATTTCTTAAATTGTTTTTTTTTCTATATATTAAAAATGAATCATATGATTGTTTTAAACATCATCTTTTTGGCAGCCAAAAATTTTGGAATTTCTGAGTTTGTAAACTCTATGACATGCGACAAGAAGCGGGTTAGCGAGGTAATGATATATCATATACTGTATGCCTCATTAGAAATAGATAAAGATATAACTTTCATATATGTGTTTAGGTGATCAATGAGATGACTGCTGGGGGAGCTGACTATTGCTTCGAGTGTGTTGGAAGTAGTTCTTTGGTTCAAGAAGCTTATGCTTGCTGCAGACAGGTATGGTCCCATTGATCTTTGCATAAACTCGAAGTAAAATTAGATTTAGAAATACATCAAAAATACGAAAAAAGTCGAGGATTTTAACTTCTTGTTACAATCAACATTTAGGGATGGGGAAAGACGATAACATTAGGAGTGGACAAGCCGGGTTCACAAATATGTTTAGACTCGTTTGATGTTCTTCATCGTGGGAAGACTCTGATGGGTTCATTGTTTGGAGGTTTGAAGGCTAAAACACACATTCCACTTCTTCTGAAACGTTATTTAAGCAATGAGCTCGAATTGGATAAGTTTGTGACACATGAGATGAAATTCGAGGACATAAACGACGCATTTCAGCTACTCCTTGAAGGGAAATGCATCAGGTGTGTCATGTGGATGGGCTAAGTGAATTGACTTATTTTGATCTTTCCATGTTTTGCATCAGTTTTATATGTTTCATGTTTAACTATTTTTATTGGTTTGTAACCAAAACAAGCAAATGCCAAAGAGCAAGGAAAATAAAATGTTAATGTGTTGTAATGATAATACGCAAAGAACAAGAAATTGTTAATTCATCTTATTGTATTGTAATTGGTAAATTATTATATGACAAAATATAGCAATAAAGTTGTGTTTCATCAGTTGGTTATTGCTCTTGTACAAAATTTCTATTTAGACACAAACAAAAATATTTTTATGGCTTCCGAGATGTTCTTTGCTACACCTTTTGCCTTAAACATGGTATATATCGTCATGTAATAAGATGAATAAACAATTTCTTGTTCTTTGCTCTTTCGCATTTGCTTGTTTTGGTTACAAACCAATAAAAAAAGTTAAACAGGAAACATATGAAATTGATGCAAAAGATGGAAAGATCAAAATAAGTCAATCCACTTAATCCATCCACAAGACACACCTGATGCATTTTCCTTCAAGAAGTAACTGAAATGCATCGTTGATTTCCTCGAATTTCATTTCATGTGTCACAAACTTATCCAATTCAAGCTCATTGCTTAAATAACGTTTTAGAAGAAGTGGAATATGTGTGTTTTAGCCTTCAAACCTCCAAACAATGCACCCATCAAAATCTTCCCATGTTGAAGAACATCAAATGAGTCTAAACATATTTGTGAACCCTTGTCCACTCCTAAAGTTATCGTCTTTCCCCATCCCTAAATGTTGATTGTACAAAGAAGTTAAAATCCTCGATTTTACCGACTTTTTGATGTATTTCTAAATCTAATTATACTTTAGTTTTACGCAAAGATCAATGAGACCATACCTTTCTGCAGCAAGCATAAGCTTCTTGAACCATAGAACCACTTCCAACACACTCGAAGCAATAATCTGCTCCCCCACCAGTCATCTCATTGATCACCTAAACACAAAAATATGAAAGTTAAAAAAAAAAAAAAGTTTGAAAGCTAAATATTTATCTATTTCTGTTGAGGTATATATATATTAGGTATCATTACCTCGCTAACACACTTGTTTTCGCATGTCATAGAGTTTACAAACTCGGTAATTCCAAATTTTTGGGCTGCAAAAAAGATGATGTTTAAACAATCATATTATTCATTTTTACTATATACAAAAATAGGGTATGAAAAATTAAGCAAAATAACTGTTAAGATCCCACATTTGAGTCCAACAATAAACTATATATTTAGTAAAGAAAATCACTAACCAACTTGGAATTTGGCAGGGTTTATATCAACACCAATAATTCTAGAGGCACCACAAAGTCTTGCACCTTGTGCAACCTATAAACATCCAAACCCTAACCCATTTCAGCAAATCATTATCAAGATGACCGATTACTACATGACCATTACTAGAAATTGTGATTTTTTACCGCTAATCCAATAGAACCAAGTCCAAAAATCACAACAGTTGATCCTTGTTCAACTTTAGCAGTCTCCCAAGCCGCACCAATACCTAAAGAAGAATTCATCTAAGTCCATCAAAATCAAAGAGTACTAACAAACGTTGAATTTTTTTTTTTTGTCAACAATTTTTATATTTAAAACAGTTCAAAAATCTAAACCAGAGGAACGAAATTTACATAACTAATAGCTTGCAGGTATAGTCAATAATTTTTCTTTCAATATTAGTGATTTACCGGCGGAGATTCCACAGCTGAGGAGACAAGCACGACTAGGAGGAACCGAGGAATCGATCTTAACAATGTTGGCAACATCAAGAACAGTGTATTCACTAAAGCTTGAGACGTTCAAGAAATGAAAGAGTGTCTCGCCATTGAGATCAGTGAATCTGCTCGAATTTTCGTATCTTGGCATCCATGGCGATACTTTGAAGGGGAATTTGCTACATAAGTTGCTTTTGTGAGATTTACAATCAACACAGTCACCACAGTCGGACATGAATGTTGGTAGTACATTGTCTCCTTCTACCACTTCCTTAACGTTTTCACCCACACTTTCCACTACTCTGCATAATCAAATTTCACTAACATTATTATTAATCATGGTACATAGACTTAAAAAAAACTCTTTGAAGTGTAACTTCGGATTTATTAGGGTCTATTATGTATTTTAATTGATTTAGGAAAATTCCAAATAGGTTTAAGTTTTAAAGAAAATTCCAAATATGGGCCCTATATATATTATGTTTGTGTTGATTGCCTAACAATAATGGATGTCTCCTATACATCTAACTTATTCATCAATGAATGTCTCATAACGTTTGCCGACTAAAAAAGTCCAACAAACCCATTTATTGTGTAACATCCCACGTGAGGTTTGAAATGAGGCTCTATCTCTACTAAGCGGATGTCCTTGAAAATTAGCTCTAGAGAAAAAGATAACTTAAGTAAAAAAATTTGTTTTCCAAAACAGAATTAAAAATATATATATATATATATATATATATATATTGTATAGGTTTTTGTAAAATGTTCAATAAAAAGGAATTAATAGAATAAATAGACGATGAATTTAAAAGTCTAATGGCTCTACCATCTCATGTTCCTTCTTAGTTTAGTGGTAAAAATGTGTGGATTATAAATGGATTTAAGGTAAAAAGTATAAAATAATAAAATTTTGGAGAAATTGACACATTTTTTGGCGATATCTACTATCTTTCTTAATTCATATCTCAAAAAAAAAAAAAAAAAAACAATTCTCAGCTTTTTATTATTTTCATATCATCACTATCTTCTTCTGACTTTTGGCAGCCTAAGACCATCTCCAATTGATCCCTCTATTTTTTACTTTAAAATAGAGTAGAGTTTCTCTTTAATGGGTTACTTTATTTTAGAATAACTCTATTTTTTTTTCTCTATTCTAGTGTAAAATTATAGAGTAGAAAATAGAGTTACTCTATATATAGAGTAATCTTATTATTTACTCTATTTTAGAGTGTAAAATAGAGTGGGATTGAAGAGAAATTTACTCTAAATTCTATTATAGATGAGGAAATAGAGTGGGGATAGAGATGTCCTAACGCTAAACAAAAAATCTGTTTACGCAAATTATTCAGTAGTAAATCATTAAAAAGAAAAGGTTAGAGGATGAGCGTAGACTAACCCTATTGCCTCGTGGCCTAGAATCCTCGGAAAGCAGGCTTCAGGAACCTGCGTAAAACTCCCAATGACAAAAATATTATTATAAAGAAAAAACAATAAAAAATAAAATATATATAGATCCGATTATACATAATAATAAAATATGTATCTTGGACTCTTGGTTTATATGTCATCTCAGTAATTGACAAAAAAAAAAAAAAAAAAAAAAACTTGCCTGGAAAAATTGGACATAATTAGAATCTTTCGTTTCTTTAAGCCAGATTTTGAATTCAGAAACTTACGTAGAAAATAAAGAATAAGTCAAGTTACGTTTTAAGGTCATCCGAAGACTAGTATTGAGTCAATATTTGTGTCTTTGATATATACATTAAGATATAATTGTTGGAGAAGAAGAAGAGAAGAAGGAAAGAGTACACTACTTGGAGTTTCCAGAAGAAGGCAATTAATTTGCTCATCTAACAAATTGGTAAAGAGTACATTGAATAAGTTAGATGTTATGAGACATACATTGAATAAGTTAGATGTATAGAGACATCCATTATTGTTAGGCAATCAACACGAACATAAATACCACTATCACCACCACTTTCACCAATATTACTACTACTAGTTACCACCATCACTTCTGTCACCGCTATTAACACCACCATCATCATTTGTTATCGTCTCCACCACCACCACATCTACCATTTCCACCATCTCTACCACCGCCACCATCACTTCATTTTATTAAAAGTATCTCGTTCTATACTATTTTATTTGTTCTATAGTACTATTTTATTTATGTATTTTATGTATATAAATAATATTTATTATTTTTAAAAATACATATCCGATTTTAAAAATTTAAACAACGTTAGAATTATAATTTTTTTCAAATAGATTAAAGATTTCAAATCATGTTTTTTAAAAAAATATGTTATAAAAAGATATGAAAGAGTGAAACAACATTTTATTTAAAAAATTAAAATAAATAAAAAACAATTATGTTGTTTCTTTCCCTCTCATAGTCTCATTTGGCGCCACGTACCTCCAATTCACTCCATTTTAGTCATTTTACTATACTCTTATGTTAGTTACTTATTTTTTCAAATCAATGTGATATATTCTTAACTTCATTTTGAAAAATGGTTAGTTTTGTACTTCACCCATAAAAATTTTGAAACTAGAAAAAAAATGTTGACGAATGGAAATAAACATGAAAGGAAGGACGAAGATGAAAGAAAAAAAGAAAATATGTGTGAAGGAAATGATAAGAATATTTTGTTTGTAAGTGTATTAATACTAGATACCGAAAAAGGCACAATACTCAGCATGTTAAACAATTCCGAATCATTTTGATTTATCGTTTTATGTTAAATGTTTAAGCATATTCAAAATCTTTGATTTGGATTTAATCATGTAAATTATAATTCCAAACAAAAATATTTTTATGGCTTCCGATATGCTCTTTGCCTTAAACATGGTAAATTTTGTCATTTAATAAGCTACCAAAGTCATGAGATGAATAAACAATTTCTTGTTCTTTGCGTATTTTCGTTATTACAGTCCATTGACATTTTATTTTCCTTGCTCTTTGGCACTTGCATGTTTTTTATTACAATCCAATAATACAATAATTAAACATGAAACATATGGAATTAATGCAAAAGATGGAAAGATAAAATAAGTCAATTCACTTAACCCATCCACAAGACACACCTGATGCATTTCCCTTCAAGGAGTAGCTGAAATGCGTCGTTGATTTCCTCCAATTTCATCTCATGTGTCACAAACTTA
>OVBW01001976.1:981-13173 GCA_900406355.1 Erysimum pusillum | reverse complement strand
TCTTAACACTTAGAACACCTTATGGTGTTCTCCCACTACCAGTGCTCTAATGGTCTCCTCTCCACCCTTACAAACTTGACATACTCCCGTATCACTTAAGTGTCGCCGTTGTCTTTCAACATTAGTCATAATGACTTGATTCACCACTAACCAGAAGAAAACCCGAACCCTTTCGGGGACTTCCGATCTCCAAATTTTACCAAATAGAGCTGCCATGTTAGGTCTTGGAGATTCATTCCGACACAACGCAACATACGCCGATCTCACAGAGAAGTTTCCATCGTCACTTTCACCCCACGCAATCCTATCATGAGCACCTGTCACACAATCCACCATTATAGCCCGTAAACGCAGAACCATAAAGCTTGGTAGAAAAGGTTCAATTTGTTCAAACTTCCAGCCAACTCCATCGACCCAAAATTCCCTCATCCGTATGTTTTCGATACCACCCGTAATTTCACTTGTTGCCAGCTCAATTAAAGGAATGTTATCTAACCACTTGTCTGTCCAGAACTTTATTCTGCCTCCGTCTCCAACAATCCAACAGAGGTTTGGAATCACTACTTCTTTTAGGCCCATGGCGATACTCCGAAAAGTTGAAGACCATGTTGTCTTAGGTTTAATCCAATTCACACCTCCTACCTTGTATTTGCTCCGTAAAACCTGGGACCAGAGACTCGAAACATCATGAAGTAAGCGCCAGCCAATCTTAGCTATCAACGCTTTATTCATCGGTTCTGCAGCCCGGATCCCCAAACCACCTTCGCTCCTTGGCAAACAGACCCGTTCCCATGATAACAGATGTTGTTTCCTCGCCTCAGGAGAGCTATTCCATATAAAGTTGCGAGATATTTTGTCCAGAGAGTCCAAAGTAGACTTAGGCAGTGAGATAGAACTCATAGCGTGCACTGGCAGCGAAGCGAGCACGGCTTTGGTCAGCGTAATTCGACCTGCCATGCTTAATACCCTCCCTTTCCATCCAGCTAATCGTGAATTTGCTCTCTCCAACACTACTCCAAAGGTAGTTTTATTGATCCTTTTCTGCAATATCGGCATCCCCAAATATTTCCCAAGATCTCTAGTTGCTTGGATACCGCTTTCTCTGCTTATCAAATTCCTGAGATCCCTACTCACATTCTCAGAAAAATAAATCTTTGATTTCTCTAAGCTGACCTTCTGTCCTGATGCCTCACAAAATCTTACCAACACTCTTCGAATAACCTTAATTTGCGCCACAGATGCTTCCGCAAAGAGGATAAGATCATCGGCAAAACATATGTGTGATAATTTAGGTCCACCTCTAGATAATGTGATAGGTTTCCATTCTTGAGATCCCACTGCTCTATCAATCATGTGACACAATCTCTCCAAGCATAGAACGAATAAGTATGGAGATAGTGGGTCACCTTGTCTCAATCCTCTCTCTGGCTTAAAAGTTTCTGTCTTTTCGCCATTCCAGAGCAGATTCATTGAAGGTCCAGTAACACACTTCATAATCCATAGGATCCAGTTTTCAGGTAATCTCGCTGCCCGTAATGTATCCTCGAGAAAATCCCACCGAATCCGATCATAAGCCTTCTCCAAATCAAGCTTTAGCAGCATCCAACCTTTTCTACCCTTTTTTCTTCTCATGGAATGCACTGCCTCTTGAACTATGACAATATTGTCTGTACTAAGTCGCCCAGGGATAAAACTCGATTGCGCCGGCCCTATCAGCAGAGAGATAACCCCTTTTAACCGAACCACCATTGCCTTGGTAATGCTCTTAAATAAAACATTACAAAGACTAATTGGCCTAAATTGTGTTACCCTTTCCGGTTTAGTGACTTTCGCTATCAAAACAACTAGCGCATCATTCAAACTCACTGGCAGCTCTCCTGATTCAAAGAAATTGAGAACAAACTGAACCACCGACTCACCAACTATCTCCCAACACTTCTGATAAAACACTGGTTGATAACCATCAGGACCTGGTGCTTTGTAACTCCCCATGCTTCTCAAGGCTCCTTCTACTTCAGCCGCGGTGAAATTCCGATTCAGATTTCCCAAATCTGAATCCGACAGAGGCGCAAAACCTTCTGTAGGAAGTCGTTCCACAGTTTCATCGACATCATCCATTGAATACAATCTGCGGTAGTAGTTTAAGGCTAAAATCTCCAACTCTTTAGCATCAGTCAACCAAATTCCATCATCACCTTTTAAAGCTTCAATCCGGTTTCTTCGTCTTCGAATAATGGTAGATGTATGGAAAAATTTGGTGTTTCTATCTCCATGTGCAATAACCTTTTCTCTAGACTTTTGGAACCAAATCATCTCTTCCTGTTCCAAAACCGCCTCAAAATCTTTTATAAGCTCTTCTTCCTTCTTCAATAATTCGTCTGACTGCATAGTTTCAAGGTGATGCTGAACTGTTTCAATATCTTTCATCAACTTTTCCTTCTTATTCCTAACATCACCAAAAACCTCCTTATTCCACTTCTTCAACTTTACTCGCAATATCTCCAAAGCTTCAGGAGTCGTAAGATTGGTATTCCAGGACGATGTCAGCATAGCTTTGAAACTCTCGTGTTGGAGCCAAGCAGCTTCAAATCGGAAAGGTCGACGCCGCGGATCCCCCTTCACCTCCGGGTTCAACTGGACATACAAGGGAGCATGGTCAGATGAAAAGAAAGGAAGATGATTGATTGTTGCTTCTTGCCATCTCAGCCTTGCAGACGCACAACACAACACTCTGTCCAATCTCTTTGCTATAAAAGTTCGCTCTTCCCTTCCTCTTCTCCAAGTAAATTGTCCTCCTCTAAAGCCCATATCAATCAAAGACATAGCATTAATCCATTCACCAAATGCTACAGAATCTGCTGATAACATACCATTGCCACCAGTCCTCTCATCAAGGCGGACAATAGTGTTAAAATCTCCTCCCACCACTATAGGCTCTGTAATGTTCCGGATTTCATCTCTAAGATCGTTCCACAACCCACTCCTCCGACTAACAGTAGGCGCAGCATAAACAACTATGAGATGGATAACCTCAGCATCTTTACTAATTCTGGTATGAATGAACTGTGTTGATGCTTTCACAATTTCCACCGTTCCCACTTCTTCTCTCCAAAGTAGCCATATCCCACCACTTTGACCACTAGCATCAACTCGAAATGAGTTATCAAACCCGAGTCCTCGACAGATTCTTTGAGCCCTATCACCCTCCGCGTGAGTCTCAAACAGGGCAAGAATGTCAGACTTGAACTTCTTCAACATATAGCGAATGGCTCGTCGGAAGTTGGGTTTATTCGCCCCCCGGCAATTCCATAGTAGACAATTCATATCTTCTTCTTCAAAGGTAAGTAGAACTACCGGGGCGTAACTTCACGCACTACTCCCATCGCAGTTGGATCCCACCGACGGATCCACCACTGGGACAATATCCATACTTCTCTGTTCCTCATCTCCTTCCTTCTCCATCGATTGAGGGTTATCACCAATAATAGTGTCTGGGCCATTAGAATCTGCCTCCTTCGCCTTCCCTGAAGCACTGAAGCTTCCTCCAGGCCGACCCACACCGTCACTCTCCACACGCATCCGTTTTCCAGAAGACGACATCTCCACTTCGCTTGTTGTCTGCCCAAAGGCGAGCCCTCTAGTGGGCCTGTAAGTTTTTGATTTCATCTTTGGCCCATTACTAACCCTCTGATTTCTGTTCAAATTTTTCTCATATGGGCCTTCTCGAAATGGGCCTGTTTCTTTTCCTGCAGCCCCAATAACTCTCCCTTCTCTTACTTGTGCGCTACTCTTTCCATCTTGTGAATCCCCACGGGTCACCAAATTTTCATGCTTTCCCTCAATATCTTTCTGGCTCTCCTCAGATATGGGAATATTTCCTTCCTCCTCCAACAGCTCGAACGGATTTGATACTGAGATATTCACCTCCTTGTCCAGACTTGGAAGGTTGTTAGAAACTTCCATATTCCTCCTAATCTCTTTTTCTGAGATCTCGCAAATATTCCTATTTTGGTTCCCCTTATCTTTATCTTTAATGCGCAAGATCCTCTGTGATTTTGTGCCCGAATTGCCCTTAGCCTGACCCGCCGCAAACACCATCGTACGATCCTGATTCACCCACTTCCGATTTGATTTTCCGACGACGATGAAACCATCATTCACCGTATTCCCAGAGCTCCCTCCTACTCCGACCTGCGAACTCAACTGCTCCGGCCCATGTTCCTCCACACGCACCACCTCCCTCGTGATTTCCACAGGGACATTTACTTGCTTCTCCGGTGTTCGACGAGGACAAGTAGACCCTGAATGCCCAAAAATCCCACACACTGGACAGATATTCGTCAACCCCTCATAAGAGACGAAATACCGGTCCTCATTGATCTGAATTGTTCCTTTTAAAGGTTTAGTCAAATCCACTTCTACACAAATACGAGCAAAACGCGCCCTCTCGAAGTCCAGCGTATTCGTATCCACCTTCACTGGAGTTCCAAAACCCTTTGCAATATTCCAAAGGATCGCTCTGTGATAGAAGTTCAAAGGAATATTAGACAACCGGATCCATACCGGAGTTGTCACGATCTCATCTTTCATAGGGTCAAAGCCCGGTGACCACGCTTGCACCATCAGATGGCTACCAAAAGCTCTCCAAGGCCCCCCAGATAACGCTGCCATGTACTCCTCCTCCAACTCAAATCGCACCATAAAGAATTGTCGAGGTAGATCCAATACTTTCATGCCACCCTTTGGTTTCCACATCTCCCTTAATCTCTTGGACAGTACTGAGATCGACACATGTCTTCCCAATACCTTCACAATCATGCACTGTTTCCACAATCCATTCATCGCCATGAGCACCTCCGATTCGATCGTTACCACAGCTTCCCCGTCTGGACCATTCGGGAAGTCCAAACGCATCCTCTCATCCACAAACTCATCGTCGACGAGATCCTCTGGCTTCAACCTTCCTCCTGCACCTCTACCAGTAACCTTCTTCGCATACGACATCCCGGGATCCGGTGGATCCCCTGGTGGCCGGGCCTTGTCACTCACGTCAACCATCGTCGCATCGCTCTCTCCCATCGTCTAAGATTATACAACGGGAAATACTCAGTTTGTTAAATATCATATCCACAGAAAATAATACAAAATTGAAAAGTATCATTCGTCCCATAACAATTAAATGAAAGAGCTAAAATAATCATTCGTATCTTTAATAAGGGCTCAAAGGGGGGACAATGGGTGCGACCGCCCCGGCCCCCGTCCCGTGCCCTAATAAATAAGGGTCCATTTCTTTTAAAAGAAAAAAAAATTTTGTTAAAAAAAATATATAGTAAACTAAATATAAGATTAAAAAGAGGCCCAAAAAAAAAAATTGTGTGTATATTTTTAATTTTATAACAAATTTATTTAATACAAAATACATTAAAAAATAAATTTATAAGAAAAACGTTTTTGTAGAAAAATGTTTAGGGTCCAAAAAAAAATTTTGATCCAGGGCCCCTAAGAATTTTGAGCCGGCATTGATACTAAGATCACTTAATAACCAAGACTTTTCAGAATTAATGTTATTAAAAAGTTAAAAACAAACTAACTCTCAATGAACATGAGGTTCAACTACAAACCGTCCACCAATGGTTATAACCACTAATAAGTAACCACTAAACAAACTATAATATTTTTGCAGATTTTTCATAAAAAACAAATTTTATCTGCGCGCATGTAGTTCAAGTTAAAGCCAAAAGACAAATGTAAGACGACTTTGGTGATTGTGAGATTCATTTTCCACCCGGATTTGAGCCAATAGAATTGTGTTAAAGTAGAATGGTATTTGAGATGCGCATATATAACATTGTACACTTAAGCCGATGAAGAATTATGTTAAAGTTCTATGGGCTTCCAACACAAAACCAATTGGCTATGAGTGGAGTGAGCAATATATCCCATATATTACTTAGGATTCCTTCCAACTTCCGATGTGAGACTTTATATCCTAATACGCCCCTCGAGATTATGGTTCTTTGGCCATTAATCTCGGAATATTCGGGTTTGGATCGTTGGCATCCATTTTTGGGCATTGTCGATAATTGGACCAACTTTGGGTCGGATCGGGTTGGACATGTGTGGATCGGGCTCTGATACCATGTTAAGTTTTATGGACTTCCAACTCAAAACAAATTAGCTATGAGTGGAGTGACCAATATAATATACCTTATACTGTATATTACTTAGGATCTCTTCCAACTTCCGATGTGGGACTTTATGTCCTAATATTATGTACCCGCTATAGTATTTGTTTGTACTTCTTAAACTCCCAAAATCCTCTGTAGTACCCGCCATAGTATTTGTTTTTACTTCTTTNGTTTTTTTTTTTTTTTTTTTTTTTTTTTTAATTAACATAGGCTTTTTATTAATTGAAAGGAGACTGGGCCTCCCTCAAACGAGGGGTGGGCCTTGGCCCAGTTACAGATCGGCCCATTGGTTACAAAAGAACAGATCGGAAAACAAAATTCCGGTGACGGAAAAAAACAGCTAGGACCCTGGCGTAAACCGGCGAGCAGTGAACGGAGGCCCTAATGCCGGCGGTTGCAAGGCTCACGGCTTTGCTGAGAAACCCCGTATTCGTCATCGTCGCCGGAAGCAACCGGTTTCCGGTTTCGATCCTTTCTGCAAGCTCCCTGACCCGCTACAAGCCTCCCGACGAGCTCCGTTCCCGACAAGCTGGCCCTCCGATGACGAGTCCTGACCAAGCAACTCATCACCTTCGGATCTGACCCCGTTTTCTCCCAATCCGTCGCCCTCCGATCTGCTTGAGGCAGATCTATCTCGATCCGGTCCCAAACCGCAAGCGGCGGTGAGATCTCTGCCGGCTCTCTCAGATCTACATCACCGGGACTGAACGCGCAGCAGCCACCGTCCTCCACCAACTTCCATCGCAGTTAGACCATCGCTCTCGGTGAGGTGAACCGAGAGGGGAGTCACCGTGAGAAGTCCGGCGTCTTCAAACCGGCCTCAACTGAACGTCGCCCTCGCAACGCCAAAAGACGAGGCCCCTTCTGCATCGACGGAGGAGAAGCCGCCGCCGTCGGACTAAGTGATCCGCCTCACTCCCAACGCCTCAAAGAACCTGCCAAGACCAGCCACAACAAGGAAAGAAAGCAGTAAGCAAAAAGGGGTGGCTATCACACGACGCCGGCATGAGGCCGGAGCCGGCGATAGCCGCCAAGCGCGGAAGGAGGCGGAGAAACCCTAGATCTAGTTTTAGAGAGAAGGGAGAGAAGAGAGAGAAAAACTGTTTCTTGATTCGATATAATTATTATTGATGATTAGTCTTTCTCTCCCAACGCCTTTAGTCTAACCTCAAAGTTTTAGTTAGTTTATTTTTGTTTGTTTGTTTAACGTTTAATTCTCGTTAACTTTTAAGAAGATTAAGATTTTCTTTTCTTTTAAAAAATAAAATAAAAGACAAATATGTAATGTTTAAGAAATTAATAAATCGAATGGGAAAGATTTGTGTCATTCTGTAATGTTTAAGAAATGGAAATATTAAGAATTCTATAAATTAATTTCTGTAAGACCTTTGTATTATTTCATACTTTCACATAATTTAATAAAAAGTATATTTAAAACACTAGAAATAAGCACGTGTTTCATTGAAAAATGATTTATAATCTACTCTGAATTTCTGATTGTGGAGTATTAACCACAAAAACACGTCAGTTTCTGATAAATAAAAACGTAAACAAAAGCAATATAAATCCATAATGTAAACTCTGAATTTAGGATTAGGCAAAGCAAAACCTGAATAACATTAGGTTTCTGTTGATGGAAAGGCATAAATTTTCTGCAGTTCTAGTCATAGTTAGTTGAATGACCATCATTCTCTCTATATAGAAAAACAATTTATAATACTGAATGTATCAACATATTTAATTTCTATAACACTTATCTTTCATGTCATGTGTTGTATGACCACATATGTTTTTTACTAATTATACAATGATATCTTAATATATTGATCCCAAAATACTTCTTATATTCATGAGTTAAAAATGATATATGCTCTAGAACTTTTGTTTGTTTTGCCATAAAATGATATAGTTAAAAATGATATATGCTCCTTATTCTTTTATATTGAGGGGTAATGAAATGGTTTTGACTGTTCGAGCAATTGGAATTTTGGAATTTTTTACAAAACTTTAACTTTGTGGTATGCGTTTTGTTAATAAAGCCACTCCAAATACAAAAGATTCTACTCATGCTTGTCGGAAAAGCTCTAAATAGGCCATTAAGCAAAATTTGATACTACTAAGTGGATGGATTAGATGTGGAACAGACAGCGTTATTATTATCATAAACAAAAAATGTGAGCATATTTGGGAAAAAAATGATGACTACGGTAATGCGCATTGCTCATTTCATTTTATGTACGATTGAGGATCATTAGAGATTATTATAACTACATGAATCAAAATCTAGGCAAATAGATTGTCGATTATAAAAAAAGCTAAGCGTATGAAACAAATCGGATGATCGGAGAATGATATATATATATATATATATATATATATATATATTGAGAAAGACGAATATAAACATTTAAACTAAAAAAATAAAATAAAATTAAAATAAAATTATTTAGCTCTTAGTTATCTAAATTTAATTTCAATCGATAATTTATTAATATGTAATTACATTAAATTACTACATGAAAATAAGATAACAAAAATATGTAATATAAATAGTATATAGTCTTACGATGCATAAGATTATATAAGGTAAGGAAAGATTCAGCTCCGGAGGTTTTTTTTCTGGAGATATCATTTGTTTACAATTTCGTTTGATTGTTGGAGTTGTACTTTACGATTCTTTCGTTTAATAGGCTTCGTATTCTATGTAACGTACAGTCTTTTATCAAATCAACACCACTTCGCACTTGGAAGAGTACTGAAGCCAGTGCGTGGGAGGAGAGGCACATTTTATTTGTGTAAACTCAGATGGCTAAACTGGTTTATTTTATTTTTTTAAAAACAAATTGACAAGACAAAATCATACTACTGTATCGTATCAAAGTTTGAAATATATAAATGATCTATTTGAAAAATAATATTGTATTTCTAATTATAAAATACTGTATGAGAATATATTTGAATCATTTGATGATGGGAACATGCAAACTGCAATCATATTCTGTTAATTGTCTCTTGGATTCAGGTGTATTATTTTCAAGATCACAATTTTGGTTATAAATAGCTTTAACAATAGATTAGTTAGTGTATAATATAAAATAATACAGCCATGTGAAAGACTATATCCAACACAACTATTTAGCTAATAAACTAGTTTTAACCCAAAAAAAAAAAAAAAGTTTCTGCACTAAATATATATTATCTACACATGTGTAAAGATATCTACACGACAAATTACTCTCTGGCAGTTCACATGTGACCCATTTAGATTCCAAGGCTGTTTTACGACTTAAGTGTACAAAACTACCAATTCCTGAGACTTATTAGAATTTGATTAGAACCACTAAGATTCTCTCTTTAAATAGTCGATCGACAATGTTTTCTTTATTAACAAACAGTTTATTTAAACTTGCAAACCAAAGACAGTTAGTTATTCATAAAAGCAATATACATTAACTATTTTCATTCAGAATAGTAATTAATTAGTCACTGAGTCTGTCGTAAATTTTAGAAGGCCACCAAAGACAAGGAAAAAAATGTAATATACGATTCAAAAGTGGTATTGTTTAAACCTTATTGAATTTTTTTTAAATTGCAAATAGCGGCGTTTTTTATAATCATAAAAAATAAACACCGCAAATTTATTGTATTTAATTAGACAGATATATATATATATATATATATATATTTTTTGACATCAGACTTTTATATATACGTCATCTAGATCTACAGTGTTGCTAAATAGTGGTGACAAAATTCTATTGAGACCGTCGCAAAGAACCTAGTTTACCCAAAAAAAGAAAAAAATGTGGGTAAAAATATATACGAAGCTATTTTAATTTGCGACACTTAGCTAAATAACAACGACATAATAAGTTTTTAATTTGCTACGATTTATTCGTTGTTAAATTACAAAGAGTAGTAATTAACATTAATTAAGTAAACTGTTATTAGTAAATCATTGCTAATTTAACGAGATTAAATTTGTTGCTATAGTTTACGACCGGATTTTGTGTCGTTAATCAACAACTATTGTTTGTTGTTGATTAATTAATAACATATTTACGATGATTTGTAGAGCAACAAACAATTAATTATTGACGATATTGAAACCGTTGTTAATCCATTGCTTAGTCGATCTAACAATAGAATGACTAAGAATATGGTCGTTGGGCTATTTTCTCGTATTTCATCTTAGATTCCCAAGTAAGAAAAACGCCAAAAAAATATTGTTTGTAAGAGAGAAACAAAGAGTTGAATAGTTGTAACAAAATGTTTATACAAAAAAAAAATCTTAAATATTGAGTAAGTAACTAAAGGCCTCAACTTCTTCTCAAGTCATCGTCACCTTTAACCTTGGAAGACAAGTGGCATGTTCTAGACCGGTTCTTGAAACTGATGACGCGGAAGAGTCCTCGAATCCGTGTCCTCCACGTCAGTAGAGGACGTGGTTTGGGCTGAGGAATAATCTCCTTCTTCTTCATGTAGAGCATGACATGTTGATATTGATGATCCCATGAAGCCTTGCAGTGTTCAAGCTGAGAACTTTGTTTTCCTTTCTCCCAAGAAGTTGCTCCGTTGTCTTTGAATTCTATAGAAATGAATGAATCTATACATACATAAAAAATAAAATTAAGGGGTTTTTTTTTTGAGATTAAACTTTTTTGTTTAGAACTAATATTTTAAGAAAAATATCCGCAAAGTTATCATAAAGTTTATATAAAGTTTAAACAGTTAATTAAACCTTCTCATATTTTAATGAATATTATAGAGTATTCTTGTCTACATTTTAGTTTTGCAAAATATTTGAAAAAACTAATGGCAATATGATGTAAATTTCAAATACCTTCCAGATCTGGACTGATGATAGAGGTGGTTTTGTGATGAGACTTGTGGTGTCGCAGTTCAAAGAAGTCAAGTAATGAGGAGAGACTGATAGGTTTCTTTCTAGAAGAGTTTTGAAGGATAATTTTCGGTTCTTGGATGGTTTGGTAAGAAGCAGGAGGAGATGGAGGGCGTAGTCTCTGTAGAGAAGCCAATACCAGAAGCCTCTCATTAAGACAGAGAGGACACACACCTTCATTAAACTCTACTGGATGGATGTTACATGAAGAAGTTGAGCTTCGGTTCTGTCCTTTCATGGCTTTTCTAAGAGAGAGAGAGATAGAGAGAAGTTAAGAAGTTGAAGACTGTTTTAGTAGTTTAGAGAATTGATTCGGGAAATCTACTTGAGAAGCACAATTTGTGTGTGGGTGTGTGGATATATAGGTTTTATGAGCTGTCACTATTTGGAAGATATTAGATAAATAATCTGATTTTGAAATTTATTATTGATTCGAAATATCATTATATATGGTGGGTAATGAATAATATAGTCTTGTTTTAGACTAAGAACACAAAGAATTATAAAGAATTACTCTCTCTTTATTAGCTTAGAAAATCTCTCAAAACTAAGTTCTCACAATCTCTCAAGTTCTCAATCTCTCAAACTCATAAGGTTTACCACACTTTGGCAACTCTTTATATAGAGAGAACTCTAACACAATTTCCTTTTTCTCATTAGGGATAATTACCTTTTCTCACAAAAAGGATAATTTCCTCTTCTCTAAGTTTTTCTAATCTCTTTAGGATTGCTTGTTATTCAAGCTTATCTCAACATATAGTTATGGAATAGTATTAGGAAAATCTGTCAATGGTTGGTAGTGTTGTACGTGATCGTTAAAGTTCCTAATGAATGACAAAACCGACTCATATGGATTTAAATAATTGAAAAGTGTGAACTAAAAGTGTTAATGGTTACGGCGAATTTTGGCAGATTTTGACAAATTATTTACTTTTTTTGTTATTATAAAATTAGATAAGATATCATTTTAAAAAAAGATAGAAATTCTGATGAGTAGGGTATGTATCTACTTGATATATTAAAAGAACTGTTAGTTTCACTTTTGGGTGAAAGAAACACCAAAAATATGAAAATGATAACGAAATGTATGAATTTGCAGAAAAT
>OVBW01001975.1:658-13174 GCA_900406355.1 Erysimum pusillum | reverse complement strand
AGAAGGGGCCACATGCAACATTACCTCTGTTATGAAACTTTGTGCTCTGTGCAGTGTGCAAAACCAACATTGCCACGACTCCAAGCAATCTCTCATTTATTATCTTTTGTCAATTTCTCTTACTTTTTCCTTATAAAATTCTATCTTTACAATTAATATATATGTCTCTATTTATTTAAATATTTTTTGTGTTTTTTGACAGAGGACAGGTGGGGTTAGGTCAAAATTACTGATACTGTTCATAGCAGTATGGTGGTAATAAATTGGAACTGCTCATTGCAGGCTTTGATATTGAGAAAACAGTTAAAAAAAACATATCAACGGAATGACTTTTCATTGATGTAATAAATTACTTAGGTTAGGGCAGTTAATTCAGTAGTACAGAAAATCAGGTAAAAATTCATTTTAAAACATAATATTGCTTCTTATAAATAAATCATACAAAAAAAGTTAGGTGGAAATATGATTTAACCAATTTACATTGAATATATTTAATTTGAACCTTTTTGCTCAAATCTCCATTAATGTTGGATCAAAGTATTGATAAATTTCAATTGTGTATTGTCGCTAAAGTATGTTGCAACCAATGGAAATTGATAAATCATGTTTATTATACTAATTTATCAAACATTTTATAAATTGATGCATATGCAATTTTACCGAAATTTTTTTTAATAGATTTATTGTCTGAAATTCCATATCTCTGTACATAATGAGTTATATTTTTCTTACTTTTCTTAAAAAAATTGTCTAAATAGATTCTAAAACCTTTCTCTAAATCATCCTTGATAGGTCTCTCAACCAAAACATAACACTTTACGTTATTAAATTTTGAACCATGACTAAATGATCCATAAAGAATTCCACCACTTAAATTATTGTGTCTTTATCATAAAATAACCTCACACTCATATTGAGTAATTAATTAAATAGAAATGTTTAAACTCAAAACTAAAAAATATGGAAACATTTTTAGTCGTTTGTAGATACATTTTGCAAAATAAAATAAAATGGATTTATAAGAAAATAACAAAATAAATATATTTTGTTTAAGATATCGTGTTTTTTGGGTCGGATTAGCATTAGCCTGTTGTTTATTTTGCTTGGCCTACTCTACTCTTAACGTTTGACATTTCTATCATTAGTCCTTTCTATGTTTCTACCATTAATCCACTGGGTTTGTGTACTGTTGCAGTCAATTCATGTACTCTCCATACCTTCTTAACTATTTACATCTCATGCATCAAATTTTAATTTTGAGAAAATTGCAAGTTAAATTTAACTTTCCACGAAAATGGTTAGTCTGATTCAGATACTTTTAAAAATAAGTTAGGAATATGATACTTTTTTTAATTCACTGTAAAATATTTTCTGTTTTATTATGTACTTTTTTGAACTTTTTACACATATTTAATGTTTAGTGACAATTTAGTTGATATAACATCATTTTCAAAGACTCAGCTAATGTCTTTTGCGTTTACCATTTAGGCATATAGTCTTTTCAAGGCTAATATTAAATTTTAATAAATATTTGAATAAACTATGTAGTATAATGAAACATTTTGTGAAATAAAAGAAAAACTCTAAAACAATAATTATTAGTATGGCACAAGGAATATATATTTCAGTATTTTCAAGTTTCATGTAATGCTACACATATAATAAATCTGTTACACTAGTTAATACTATTAGATATGTCATTTGACTATTTTATGTCAAAATATATTTTTTAAAATTCCTTCGGAACTTTGGATTTGTGGGGATTCTTTTAGATTGGGATACAAATACTCAGTTTGTCAATTTGTTTAGACTTTAATATACGCTTGATTAGTCGTGTGGCAAGTCATTTCTGCCTACGTTTCGTTGCTCCATTCGTCAAGGAGTATTTAAAATTTTCATAATACTGTATATCTCAATTACTTAAACTATATAGATGGAATATCATTATGGAAAACTAAACTTTTTTAAGTCCTAGTTCTTATAGGGGCTAACCACGTCATATCAAATAAAAGTTACATGGTAATGCTACATCTCGATAGTGTTAGGTTTTTCTAGAGGTCGTCACAAGTTATAGGTCTGGTCAACACAGTGTGCTTCTCTATGCAACCTAAAATCTATTTATAGTCTATCTATCTGACTAATCCTAATAACAAACACATTAGACTACAAAAACCTAATAATAGTAACGTTATAAAACATGATAAATACTTAGCGTAAAACATCACGAAAGGTCACTAAATACAAACATGAAGAAAATATAATATTGAGAGAAAAAGTCGAGCAAATCTAATTGTTACATCAAATCTCTAAATTATACATCTAAGACCAAAAGTCTCTATAAATCTTCTGTTGGCTTAACTCTCAAAATTATATGTAATTATTCACACTAGAAATAAGCTCGCGCGATGCGCGGGTTTGTGTGTTAAAAAATAGTATATGTGTTAACTATAATTTTCATTTTAAGAATTTCTTTTAAATGTTTTTACTCATATAGTTGATGATTCGTGTATTTTTCGAACATTTTTTAAATTGTAGTTGTGTTTAGATTCATATTATTATACATTATCTTGTTTTTTTGCTTTCATTGTGACTAATATCATTGATTTGGTATTTTTTTTTTTCAAAATCTCTATGTTATTTCGACTTTTGTAGTT
The DNA here is from genome assembly GCA_900406355.1 of Erysimum pusillum. NCBI lineage: Eukaryota > Viridiplantae > Streptophyta > Magnoliopsida > Brassicales > Brassicaceae > Erysimum > Erysimum pusillum. Next base: position 10,520 of record OVBW01001975.1, on the reverse strand, counting down.
AAATATAAAATTGAAATTTCTTGTGATTTATTCTCTTCTATCATATACTTTATCTGTTATTATCTGTTTTCGTAACATCTAAAATTCTTTTCACCCACATTGACTATTTCTTCTTTCACATTTTTTAATATACCAATTGTTGTTCAAATTTTATGGATATTATCATCTATTTCTGTATGATATCTATATGCATATTTTGTTTTAACAACTCTTCATTTTAGATTTTTGCTTTTTTTTAAGAGTTTTTGTTGAAGATAAGTATTTACATTTTTTTTTTTTTGTGCAACAAGATAAGTATTTACATATAACACCAAACATTTTATATAAAAAAATCAAAAGTGATGATTAACACCAAAAAGAACATCAAACTTTCAATGAATATATTTTTTCTTCAATCTCCAACGCTTTTGAATTTTACTAATATATAATAAATTTTTCTAAATTTTAAATTGGTAACATAAATTTTGTACTTTACTACTAACAAATATAGTTAGAAATTATAAATAAGTATTCTATTCTAAAAAAAATACTTTTGATTCTAAGTGAAATCAAATTATCTTACTTTATATTTAACCAATCTCTTTTCATATTTTAAAATATTTTTATCGGTACCAGAAATTTATACTTTAACACTATTTTAAAATTTTTGAAATATTCATTTTTCTTTAAAAGTAACTCTCACAGCATCAACATACATAAACCTTTTGCTTCTACTAATACCAGCAAAAGCATTACACACTTTCATAGATTCTGACAAGTGATAAAACTTTCCTCCTAGTTCAACCTGAAAAAAAAACCACTCATCCATCACGTTTTTGCTAACAGTATGATAAAAAACCAGCAAAAATCAAATTACCTTCAACGCAGAAACATTAATCTCTCCAATTTCTGGGAAAACTTGTTTATGCTCGTTCCGTAATCTCTCTAAAAACCAAAAAACCACAATAATCAGAGAAAACACCGTAACTAACAATGTAATTCAAAAAATTAACATCATCAATGAGTTTAGAATTCGATTCAATCGAGCAGTAAGAGAAATTTGTGGAGAAAATAGTGAAATTTTGTTGTTTTGTTTAGTTCTCACCTTTGAAATCGGAGATGATTTCATCTTTATGTACGAGTAAAACGAGACGAGTGTCCAGGCTGGTTTCTATGAACACACAACGAATCTCCGGTGAGGAAGTTTCTCCTGGATTCGCCATCACTGAAACGAGACTGAAATTGGAACCAAACGAGCGCGAAGAAGATGAAAATTCCCTGGGAAGCCGAAACGTTTAGGGTTTTATACGAATATATAGCACTTATGGGGTCATTATAAAGATAAAAATTTGATGTCACAAAAAAATAAAATAAAAACTTTATTACAGTCTTCAATTAAGAATATTCGAGAAGTTCACCGAAGAGCACATTCAAATTTAAAAGAATACTTAAAAAATTATCAAATTATTTAAAGGGATACCCTCTTTTTTTTTTTTGTCGGCAAACCACTTTTATTAGACAAACATAGTTTACAAAGTCCAAGATACAACATAACCAGATGATCTTCTTCTAGCTAACTTAGCTAAATTGTCTACATAACCATTAAGGTTTTTTTTTACATATACATATTCAAACTGCATGAAGATCTTGACAAAAGGATAATATCTTTTACATAGTTTGCAATGTCATGTCGACAGCAAACATTTTCATAGTTCGCTTGTGAAGCATACTGAAGACATTGATATAGAATCTTTGAATCCCCAACAAACGTTACATCTCTATATCCCATGCTTTTAATTTGTTGGGTAGCCATCAGCAACGCCAAAGCTTCAGCCTCTATCGGAGATGAAATACCCTCTAAAACTGATCATTTAAAGGTCGTCACTATAATTGCATATATATGAAAGTTGATGCTCTTGTCTATAAACCCCCATCAAATTTGAGATGATAGAAAATATCAACTGAATTATTCATAAAGTCATATATTCTAACAACTAAACCATGTATTTATCAATGATTGAAGAAAAGAATAATATGACTAATAAAACTGCAAATTTTCCAAAAAAAAAGAAAAGAATAATATTATTTGAAAATAGACAAGTAAAGGAAATTGAGAATCTAGAGATTTAGATGGATTCTCTCAACTCTCAAGACTTCCCAAACAGAGAATTTAGAGAAAGGCTAAAGTCTATGACAATGGTCAAAAGGCTATTTTGCTTATCTTTTATTTTGTTTTGTCAACTTGATGTTTTTTTTTAATTTTTTATTTTGGTTAACATTTGTGAACAAGTCTGAAATGTGCAGTATACTTTTTAGTTTTTATGCTTCTTTTATATATATGGGATTCAAAAGTGTCGAGTCGACCTAAAACATGTTATACGTTCTCTTTATTCTTTTTATATATTTAATCCCAAATTTTTTATTTGAATATATATATTTTGTCCCAGTATATACTAACTGATGTTCTTTTGTTCTGTGGTTAAAGTAGCCAACTGTTATTGACAAAAAAAAGAAAGTTAGTAATAAAAAGAGTCAACTGTTGTCATTGATTGAATAGTGTGAACTGTTTTGTTTTTGTTTATTGGTGATCTTCCAATTATTTATGGAGACTATTATGAATTCTTAAAAGGCCACGAGGGTTGAGGTTAGCCCCCATCGAAACACTTGAAACATAACTCCTATTTGGGCTCAAACTAGGCCCAGTATTTTGCCGATGATTTGTTTTTTTTCTGCATTTACCGATGTTCATTCATGTACCAATTTCAAAAAGAAGATAGGTTGTAATTATACAATGTGTCAATTGTAACTTGTCATGAGGGGTGAGCATATATTTGATACTTGTTTCGTATCTGATTTGAAAAGAAAGAATAAAAACAAGTATTTGTTGTTGTTAAGGCAAAAAATTAGATATTTACAAATACGAGTCAAATAACATGCATTGAAAAAATCAAATACTCAATAATCAGTTTGCTTTATCGGTTACTAACTTACTAATTTGAATTTTCATATTTTATTCATGTATTAATTTTATAAAGAAAATTAAAATTATGCGAAAGGTTTTCTCGTTCTCCTTAGGGCATCTCCAACCCACCTCTATATTTACCTTTTTACTCTATTTTAGAGGAAGATTTACTCCAACCCATCTCTATTTCTACCTCTAAAATAGAGATCTCTATTTTTTCCTCTATATATAGAGGATCTCTATTTTTTCCTCTATAATAGAGTTGAACTTTTTTATTTATAAAATGGTCCTTTAACTTTTAACTTTTTTTATATTTATGATCAAAATAAATAAAATATATACTAACGAATTAGCAAGCTTGTAGGAACGGCAAGTAGAACCAATAATACGATTCAAACCATACGATTACCGGATTACGTTGAGTAAGACAATGACTCATGGAACAAATGAAGATATAAAATAAATTCTTATTTATATTTCATCAAACTTGTGATCTAAAGAAGACAACTAAACTTTTTCAAAATTTGAAACTATTATTTGCAAAAGAAAATTTATGTAAAATCTTATGAATATAAATAAATTATAGATTTTAGTTTTATTCATGCCGATGGTTAAAATTTTTTACTATGTTTTATTATTTTTAAATGAGGCAATGTATTTTTCTTTTTAATAATTGTGATATTTAAATAATATTTATGAATGTTAAAAAGTTTAAATAATATCATAATTTTATGAAAGTTTCACAAATACTAAAAAAATGGGTTAGTTTGCAATTTTTATAAGTAGAAGGTATTAATAGTAATCTAAAAAAAGAATCTCTACGGAATATTCTTTTTTAGAGGAAAAAATAGAGGTATCCATTGGAGCAAAAGTCACCTCTATTATAGAGTTCCTCTATTTTAGAGGCAAATATAGAGAAAACCATTGGAGATGGTCTTAGGNTTTTTTTTTTTTTTTTTTTTTTTTTTTTTTTTTTTTTTTTTTTTTTTATCTAATAGGCTCATTATTTAACAAATGATTATTAATGTACCATTTTCAAGAAGAAGGCAATTTGTAATTTTACAATGGACCGTCACATAAATAGCGGAAAAATGGAATAGTTAAATAATTGTTAGCTGAACGAAATGAACCATAGAATGTTTTGTAGAATAATTACAAAACGCTAAAAACCTATTTTTAGTAAATTAATCACATTTTAATTTTTTTTAGTTATATTTTTAACACACTAGTAAAATATAACATAAAAACGTAAAAACTTATGACTATTCTAAATGGTAAAAAATAGTAGAATCACATTTTCAATTGTTAAAAACGTGAATAAGTGGTATACCATTAAAGCCTAATATGTGTCCGTTTATAATACTATTTTTTTTTCCTTAAGTAAAAGGTTTGTGGGCTGGAGATTGTGTAGTGGATCATTGTTATATGTAAAAAATATGTAGCAATAATTAAAATCCAAGAGAACAATACACTATCCCAAAAGTTAAACAAGAAATTCCAAACCCCGTGACTCAACAATCCAATCTAAATTCACGGGTTATCTCCAAAACTTTAGTATATATAACCTTCTTATGCACATTGACTTTAACACCACAATCCACAAAACACAACACACACATTAAAAAAAGAAAGAAGATAAAATGGCGAGCATGAAGGTGGCTCTCATGGTGTTTGTAATGGTGATGGCTACTTTACTCAATACGTCAATAGCCATCGATCTATGTGGCATGACTCAAGCTGAGTTGAACGAGTGCTTACCAGCAGTGAGTAAGGAGAGTCCAACAAGCCCATCACAACCTTGCTGCGACGCGCTAAAACATGCTGATTTTGCTTGTCTTTGTGGCTACAAAAACTCTCCATGGCTTGGCTCTTTTGGTGTTGATCCTGACCTCGCTTCTGGTCTCCCCAAACAGTGTGACATAGCCGACGCCCCAACTTGCTAATATTGTGTTTTTTTTTTCCTTGACATCTTTAATTAATAATTATTGTATTGTGTTGGTAAATTTGTATTATTGAAAGGCTTCCACTTCCAGAGGTTTCGTTATCGCAATCTTTACAATCTACATTGTTGTTCTTCGTCTTCACTAGCACAATTTAGAGGAACTTCAGACTCGTTTTATCACTTCATTTGACACCATTAGCTTCATTGCTAACGTTCTGAGNTGCTTCCATTTTTTTTTTTTTTTTTTTGGTTGTTATGAAACCAATCCAATAAATTTAAAATCAATGATTGTAAACCTATATATATTTTTTTAATTTAAATATTTACCTTCTTTAAAAAAATTGGTATTATTGTAATTTTTGCCTAATGATGTGTTATGGGTAAACCCAAAAAAAATGGTCAAAAGATAAAGACCAATTGAAACTTTCACAAAGGCCCAAACCCAAACACAAAGATTGTGTGAGACAAGAGTACGAGACCACAAAAGGACAATTTCGAAAATAGAACAATAATGACAAATTCGAAAAATAGAACCAATAAGCGATACCACAAAAGCACACAAACCCAGAGGTTTTATGGTTTCACTACTTCCGACACAGTATTAAAATCCTCTGACACAAAACTAAAACAAATTCAAATTTATTCCCATATTCTTAATTCCTTCTTATCTAAAACCTTCTTATCTTAACCATTCATCTTTAATTTAAAATTGACAATTCTATCCAAAACACTAAACAAACAAAATAACAAAGAAACACAAACCATATAATAAAATCCGAGATTAGTATTTTATTTTCATAATTTTCACTATGATTAGAGTTTTGGTGAAAAGGAATGAAAAATTAACCTCCAAAAGTCATTGAACTATTCCATCCGGTTTACTGCATACCGTATTCTATAAAAGAGATTCTTAATTCTTTCTTATCTTAACCACTAACCATTCATTTTTAATTTCAAATGTACTAAACCAACAAAATAACAAAGAACACAAAGCATATATAATCCCAGATCAATATTTAACTTCCACCATGATTAGAGTTTGGTCAAAAGGGGTGAAAACTCCAAAACCAAAAGTCAATAAACTACTATTCGATCCGGTTTAATGCATACCTAATATTCTACAAAAGACATATTCTTAATTCAATCTTATCTAAACCACTAACCATTCATTTTAATTCAAATATACTAAACCAACAAAATAACAAAGAAACAACACAAAGCATATAATATCCGAGATTAATATTTAACTTTCACCATGATTAGAGTTTAGTCAAAAGGGGTGAAAAATTAAACTCCAAAAAGTCATTAAACTACTCCTCCGATCCGGTTTACTGCATACCGGATTCTACAAAAGACAAACTAAAAGCATAAACCAGAAAATAGGATAATAAAGTTTTTTAATTTTCCAGAAACCGACGAAGAATCAGATCCGACGACAGTTATATTAAACATCTTTGTTCTCGTCGTTCTCGGCGACGACGACGTTTTCAGTCTTCTTCTCAAAGATCCAAGTCAGACCAAACGGATCCGTCACTTTTCCGTTAACTCCGTACTCAGTAGTTTCAACCTCCGTTACCTCCACTTTCACAGCTCCGGCGTCAACAGCTTTCGCAACCGCCGCTTCAACATCATCACTTTTGAGGATAAAGAACACTCCAGAACCTCCCGATTTCGTGCTGTTCCAAAAAACAAATCAAAACCATGTTCAATGAAGCAGAATCATCCATGAAAAATAGCTTCTAAGCTTTATAAATTTCCAGAAACTTCTCATTTCAAAAACCTAAATCCAGATCTATAACGAAATCGAACGCTACGTCTAAAACAAACTCAAATCAAGCGTTAAATGGAGCACAAATCGAGTTTAAGGAAGAATAAATAGCTTCTTAAACAAGATAACAACCTAAAATCCAGATCTAAACCAAAATCAAACACAAAACCTAAGAAAAAACCTGAGAAAACATGGAGATCTAGCTAGCGAGAGAGAGAGAGAGAGAGAAAGCTCACGTTGAAGAATCAGGGAGAGTAGAGACGTCTCGAACAACGAAAGACAAGCCAGCGAGTTTAAGCTCAGAAGAGAGAAGATGAGGAAGCTCTTGGTCAAGTTTACGCTTAGGGTAAAGAGAATGACCAGATTCAACAGCATCAAAAGCAGATTTGTAAAACGTAACAGCGTCACCGACTTTCTGAGCTTCAACGATCAACATCGTCTTGATCGTAGTGGAAGCATCAACGGATTTCTCCACCGTCGTCGTAGGGCCATTAGTAACACCAGTAGCAACAACACCATCTTGAGCAGCCATCGTAGAGAGAAAACAAAGAAAAAACTTGAAGAAGAAGATTCGATTTCTGTTAGAGAGAAAATGAGAATGGCGTGAGTGAGTGAGTGAAAGAAGAAGAATCTAGAGAGAGTGGTGAAGATATTTATTGAAGAAGCGGAGAAGCGGAATCGTTTTGTGTTAACCTGACGAGGATTCAAATGGATATAACAATTGCTTTCACGTCCGGAACTTACCCTTACTTTTTGATTTATTTACGAGAGATTGCCACTATGTGTCTTTTTCATTTACGCTCTTTTCCTACCCTATAGGACTAGTGTCTCATCCTCGCGTCCACGTGTCGCTTCTATTAAACCGTTGGGATAAGTAAAAATTATTAAATGAATAAATAATTAAAAACTGTGATTGGTTTATTCGAATATTTTAAAAACTCGTTACGTATCACAGTTTGTTATCATTATTATCCAACTGAATGGTACATGTAGGACAAAAGTTCCAATTTTTCCCATTCGTTTCGAATGGGTTAGAGATGTTTTATGGAGTAATATATAGTTACTATTATTACTTTTTATAAAATAAAATTTCAGCGTCAAATTTAACTTTTGAGATTGAATAGTGGCATTCTAAACCAATGGGATTTGGTTCAGGTTTTTCCGGTTTTGGGTAGATGTTGGGTTCATATCAATTTTGGTTCGGTTTTCATAAGAAAAGAAACTAATATTTGTTCAATTGACTTAATTTTAATAAAATTTGGTTAAGTTTTACAAAAAATTGTATAATTTTGACAAATATAACTAAAAATGTTTGGATATTTAGGTTATTTCAGATAAGATATCTTTGTTATTTGGTATTTTTTTGAGTATAAAATTATAACTAAACATAACTAATACTTTTCAATATATAATTTTATTTTGAATTTTCAGACATATTGTTCGGTTTTTATCCAGTTCAGAAATTCGGATAGAAACATTTAGAACCCGTTCGGGTTTTACTACTATTTGGTTCGGTTTCATAAATGGACTTTTCGGTTCGGGTTTCTGGTTTTATGCCCAATCCTTATTTAGTTATTTTCATGGATGTGGATGACCAAGATGGAACGTTTAGAGACAACATTTGTCACATCAACAACCAAATTACAATTATATATACCAACGACATTGTTTAACGACACAATCTCTACCTGCTGATGTAACAAGATTACTAATAAGCGATTTCTTCAAGAACTTGGAGTGTCTTCTGGTGAACCTATGACCACAAGTGAAGAAAACACAAATTGAAGCTCTGATTAATGGAAAGAAACGAGACATTGTTTACAAATGTTTGGTGTTATTCGGAACTCACCCATTCTAGATGTTGTGCCGTTATACCGGAAGCTTTACCCGAGTATATACTTCCCATTACCTATCAAGATTGGATTTAAACATCACATAAAATCCTCAATATTCTCTATTACCATCATCTGTTGGACAAAGCTGATCGAGCAATGTTGGAGACATACCTTTGTGACAGTCTCTAGAAACATTCCTGGTCTTACTGGTAACGGTTTTCTTCCTGTAAAGCTTCCCTAAGATCGTATCAAGTAGGCCAAGTAAGTAAAAAAGACTCATCTTTCGTTCTTCTTTAACGGAAAATATGTTAGTTGATCATACTTACCCTTCCGTTTAATCCACTTGGTCTTCTTACTTGAGTAGAAGAATCGTCTTCATTGCTAAGATCATCCGCACCTTCATCTTTCCCTTGCATTACATTCTGGATCATTTGCTGCACAGTCTTTCCAGGTTTCAGAGCTACCAATTTGGTTAAGAAATTCACCTGTTCGACGATCATGCAACAAGTCATTGTATCTCAAATGTTTCAATTACGTTCATAAACACAGTGTAATGGAGATAATAGTTTGTCACACAAAACCTCTGATTCAGGCAGCGTAGTGAAACCTCGGTCATTTCTTTCATCAAGTATACCTCCTCCCATCATATTCCTCGCTTCCTCTCTAATCAAAACAAGCCTCGCTAGTAGTTTTCGATCCGGAATAACGGGCCTTGTTTCCATAGTCTGCAAAAAATCCCAGACTTATTCACATTCTCAGGACTATCTCAAACACAAATATATACATCGGAAAACAGAATACCTCTAGCAAGTCATCAGCTTGATTAGCTATGTCATTCAGATTTGCTCCGGGTATATGAAGTTTAGTACCGTTCTCACCTTCAAAAGCCCCCCCACCTGCCGCCACCCTACGCAACAGCTCATGTCTACTTTCCTTTTTCGGGGTTCTACAGAGTAAACCAATCACTTGGACCTAAATAAACACCAACACATACATCAAACCAATGAAGCTAAACATAAGTAAGTAAGAAGAAACTGATCTTAATATTACTCACATGAGGAGGGCATTTTTTCGTAAGATGAGATAAGACAGTCTCCTTGACAACCTCAAGTAAAGACTTCCTCTGAACCCAAAACAAAAAGTCAAATTCTTTGATCATTTTCTCAGCTTATGTTACAGAACTATTGGCAAAAGATTATATTGCAAGATATTAGGCAATCTTTACCTTATCATCTTGATCTTTATCAGCGAGTTGGATCATATAATCAAGAGCCATCATAAACCCTGATTCCATTTCATCAACTCTTTTCCCTATAACTCCTTGTGCAGCTAATTCTACAGCAACATTCTCAGATGCTTCATTCATATTCATATCT
>OVBW01001971.1:0-13180 GCA_900406355.1 Erysimum pusillum | reverse complement strand
TACAATCCTAAAACATAGATTAAAAACGATAAAATCTAGACTCATCAAACTATCAGAGTGAGATTCAAGCGTTTTCTACCCTTCATGTCTCTGATGAAACAGGCAAGGAATGGTATCCTGACTCAGGAGCTTCTGCACATGTGACCTCATCTCCAAATAACCTGCAGTCAACAAAACCATATGATGGGAATGATACAGTTCTGGTGGGGGATGGAGCCTACATTCCCATCACTCATGTTGGATCTACTGTCATTACTTCTTCTAAAGGTACCATTCCACTTAATGAAGTACTAGTATGTCCATCTATTCAAAAATCTTTGCTGTCTGTATCCAAGCTCTGCGATGACTACCCATGTGGAGTCTATTTTGATTCTAATAAGGTTTGTATAATCGATTTACCAACTCAGAAAGTGGTGTCAAGGGGTCCTCAAAGTAATGGCCTCTATGTGTTGGATAACCAAGAGTTTGTGGCTCTTTATTCAAATCGTCAGTGTGCAGCAACAGAGGAAGTATGGCACCACAGACTTGGACATGCAAACTCAAAGGTTCTCCAACAACTTATAAGCAGCAAGGATATTCAAGTTAATAAGAGCAGCACTTCTCCAATTTGTGAACCTTGCCAGATGGGGAAAAGTTCTAGATTACCGTTTTTAGCTTCTGATTCTCGTGTTTTACAACCTCTAGATCGTGTTCATTGTGATTTATGGGGTCCTTCACCAGTTGTATCAAACCAAGGTTTCAAATATTATGCAGTCTTTATTGATGATTTCTCAAGACATTCCTGGTTTTATCCATTGCGCAACAAATCAGAGTTCACTTCTGTCTTTATTTCATTTCAAAAAATGGTGGAGAATCAGTTAAATACAAAGATAAAGGTTTTTCAGAGTGATGGAGGTGGTGAATTCATCAACAACAGTTTGAAAGCACATCTAAATGAACATGGCATTCATCACAGGATCTCATGCCCATATACTCCTCAGCAAAACGGTATGGCAGAAAGAAAGCATCGACATATTGTTGAGCTTGGGTTGTCGATGATGTTTCACAGTCACACACCTCTGAAGTTTTGGGTTGATGCCTTCTTTACAGCAAACCACATCAGCAACATACTTCCATCATCAGTCTTGCAGAATGTAAGTCCCTCAGAAATGTTGTTTGGTCAAAAGCCAGATTATACTTCTCTGAGAGTGTTTGGTGCAGCCTGTTATCCCTATCTGCGTCCTCTTGCTCAACATAAGTTTGATCCTCGTTCTCTTCAATGTGTGTTTCTTGGGTATAGCAGTCAATATAAAGGTTATCGGTGCCTATTCCCTCCAACTGGTAAAGTTTATATCTCCAGGCATGTCATTTTTGACGAAAGCCAACTGCCATTCCAAGAGAAATATCAACATCTAGTTCCTCAGTATCAGTCACCACTTCTTCAAGCTTGGAAACACATTGATGCTCAACCTGCTCCATCAACACCTCAGTGGCTCACCAAAACAGTTGAAAAAGCTCCAATACAGTCAGAACAAGAAGAAAATGAGGAACAACAAGCAGTCATACCTCCTACAACAGCGCCTGTAACAAACGATGAACCAGCTCCTGTAGAGGAACATGAAGCAGTCATTGAAGCAGATAATGCAGCGGAAGAGGAAATGGAACCAGACCCTAATGCCAACATTCATCCCATGACAACAAGATCTAAGAGTGGAATACACAAACCAAACCCCAGGTATGCTCTCATCTGTTCTAAAGTTCATCCTGAAGAACCAAAAACCATTGCCGCTGCTATGAAGCATCCGGGTTGGAATGAGGCAGTTCTAGAAGAAATGAGAAGAGTTTATTTGCTGAGAACTTGGTCGCTGGTGGAACCTACAGAAGAAATGAATATTCTGAGCTCAAAGTGGGTTTTCAAGACAAAGCTCAATCCAGATGGCACATTAGATAAGCTCAAAGCTCGCCTTGTGGCAAAAGGCTTTGAACAAGAAGAAGGAATAGACTACCTGGAAACCTTCAGTCCAGTAGTTAGAACAGCTACCATACGCCTTATACTTGATGTTGCTACTGCCAAGGAATGGCCTATTAAGCAACTTGACGTCTCTAATGCCTTCTTACACGGTGAATTACAAGAACCAGTCTACATGTTTCAGCCTAGTGGGTTTGTTGATCCAGAGAAGCCTAACCATGTATGTTGTCTCACCAAGGCTCTGTATGGTCTCAAACAGGCACCAAGAGCTTGGTATGACACCTTCAGCAACTTCCTCCTAGATTTTGGTTTCGTCTGCAGTACATCAGATCCATCCCTGTTTGTCTGCCAAGAAAATGGGCAAATACTGATCTTGTTACTGTATGTGGATGACATACTTCTCACAGGCAGTGATCAAACATTCCTTGATAAGCTACTTCAAGCCCTCAACAGTCGGTTTGCAATGAAAGATTTGGGTCCACCAAAGTATTTTCTGGGAATTGAGATTGAAAGTTACACCAGTGGTCTGTTTCTCCATCAATCCGCCTATGCTGCTGACATTCTTCACCAAGCTGGAATGACTGATTGCAATCCAATGCCTACTCCTCTTCCACAACACTTTGACAACCTCAACTCTGAGCTGTTCTCTGAGCCTACTTACTTTCGAAGTCTCGCTGGAAAACTGCAGTACCTGACAATTACACGACCTGATATTCAGTTTGCTGTCAACTTCGTGTGTCAAAGAATGCATTCCCCAACAGTCTCTGACTTCAATCTCCTCAAACGCATCTTGAGATATCTCAAAGGAACAATCGGTATGGGTCTTCCAATTAAGAAAACAAGCTCTTTGGTTCTATCTGCCTACTGTGATAGTGACCATTCAGGTTGCCAAGAAACGAGAAGGTCCACATCTGGTTTTTGCATCCTCTTAGGCTCCAATTTGATCTCTTGGTCAGCAAAGAGACAGCCCACTGTGTCAAATTCATCAACAGAGGCAGAGTACAGATCACTTTCATCAACCGCAAGAGAACTCACCTGGATATCCAACCTTCTCAGTGACATTGGGATTTCACAATTTCAGCCTACCCAAGTCTACTGCGATAATCTCTCAGCCGTCTACCTATCTGCCAACCCTGCTCTTCACAACAGATCCAAGCACTTTGACAAAGATTGGCATTACATCAGAGAACGAGTAGCACTCGGCTATATCGAGACACACCACATCCCAGCTGCGCTACAACTTGCTGACATCTTCACCAAGCCCCTCCCAAGACTTCCTTTTGTCGAGCTGAGAACCAAACTCGGTGTTTCCGCTTCACCCACACCAAGTTTGAGGGAGGGTGTAAAGGAGAAGACATTAACAGGCTCCAATTTGATCTGCAAAGAAACGGGCCCATTAGAGGAGAGAGGCCCAAGTCAGCCCAACAACCAGAACAAGACAAAGAAGACTCTGCAGAGTAACAATGGCGCTGGTCGTACAGAGGAGCCTCTGTGCTCAAACAAATTTAACGTTTTGCAATCCCTATCCGATGACTCATCTTAGGGATAAGAATTGCTTTTTGATTCCAGATTGTTCGATTGAGTCTATATAGGAGCCTTGTAATCTCTCTTTGTAATTATCCAGAAAATAAGTATCTTTTCAAAATTCAAAGTTTTCCTTTTCTCTTCAGCCACGACAGCCCAACAAGCATCTACAAAAAGAAGAAACAAAATTACAATTTATAAACTTCGTAATTCATGCATACAGTTTTGTAAGGTGATTTTACCATGACTCCCTTGGTCTCTTACTTGATCCAACTTATCTTTCCAATCAATTCCCTTCAGAGAATCTGATACTACCTGAAACAGAACAATATGTACAGATTATAACACTCGTATACATTAAAGATTATACAAATTATAGACAATTACAGTAATCTTAATCAATCATTACCGTCTTCTTTTTCCAGCCAACATATGACAAATTCTCGACGTCCACGAGCATAATTTCACCATCAGGTTTTGCTTGTGTGATCATGGACATGACCGTCTCATGAGTATAAAAGACATTCATCTAAGTATTTTTTGCCAACAAATTTATACATACATGTTAAATATGCCTTGAATTGGATTGGGCCTGTGACTGGGCCCGTGACTTTAGGCCCAATCAGATTAGGGTTAACTAGGGTTTTATGTTTCCCTATAAATACTCTATGTTAACCTAGCCTCCATGCATCCTGAAATAGTCTGAAATAGTCTGAAATCTTTGTACTTTCTCCAGTAATAAAATCTGTCTCTTTGCCCGTGGATGTAGCCAACAGAAAGTGTTGGTGAACCACGTTAAATCTGTGTCGTGTTCTTTACGTTTCTATTATCTTGCTCACATCCGTAATAACAAAGTGGTATCAGAGCCTAGGTCGAAAAAGGGGACCTAGAGAAGGGGGTGTGGGCCAGCCGGTTCGGTGTGGGAGGAGCCCTCAATGGTGACACGATAAGAAGGTGCCTCAAGGAGACTTCGCGAATAAGGGGCGCCGGTGCCAGGTGCCAAGGTTTCGCTGGAGGGGAGGCCAGAGGTTCGTGGTCCTTGGTTTGAGGGGAGGATTGTTGAGAGACAAACCAAAGTCCCACATCGGAAGTTTAGACAGAAAGTGTCTAATATATAAGTCATGTCCAACTCCAACTAGTATGAGGCCTTTTGGGAAGGAGCCCAAAAACAAATCCGTGCGGGCTTTGCCACCTGGGCCCAAAGCGGACAATATCATACTAAGGGAAGGAGTTGGACATGGGCTTGGAGAGCCCAACAAGTGGTATCAGAGCCTAGGTCGAAAAAGGGGACCTAGAGAAGTGAGTGTGGGCCAGCCGGTTCGGTGTGGGAGGAGCCCTCAATGGTGACACGATAATAAGGTGCCTCAAGGAGACTTCGCGAATAAGGGGCGCCGGTGCCAGGTGCCAAGGTTTCGCTGGAGGGGAGGCCAGAGGTTCGTGGTCCTTGGTTTGAGGGGGAGATTGTTGGGATACAATCCAAGTCCCACATCGGAAGTTTAGACAGAAAGTGTCTAATATATAAGTCATGTCCAACTCCAACTAGTATGAGGCCTTTTGGGAAGGAGCCCAAAAAACAAATCCGTGCGGGCTTTGCCACCTGGCCCAAAGCGGACAATATCATACTAAGGGAAGGAGTTGGACATGGGCTTGGAGAGCCCAACAATACAAATAATTTCAAACATTTTACATCAGAACACTATGCCTTACTTTATCTTGACATGGATGATAATCCTGCTTGTTACTTGGTCCNTATATATTTGATTGTGTTCTTTTTGAACGTTGAATTGGAAACAGAGTTCAGTTAAGCAGTGTCCAAGTTATAGTACAATGAGTCGATCACTTATCATAAGCCACACCAATTTCCATTAAAAATATTTATTTAAATCAGACTCAGGCCAAACGAATAATCCGATCAAAATCTAGTTTTCATTATAAAAAAGATTCAGATGAAAAATAGATTTGCTAAAAGAATACATTGTCCCAAAACTAAAAGATTATAATAAAGAAACAGAACATAATGATACTCCCTCTGTTTCATAATAAGTGTCGTTCTAGGTTTTTTCACACATATTAAGAAAACCATNAAAAAAAAAAAAAAAAAAAAAAAAAAAAAAAAAAAAAAAAAAAAAACATAATGATATTCTAATTTCTTACTTCGTAAAAAAGAATGAAAAATCTGAAGAAAATGTTAAAATCCAAACCGATGTTAATGCAAAAAATAGATTGGGCTTGTCTTTATCTTGCTTTGCTAGTTGCATAATTTGCAACAAAATACCTTGTTCATAAAAGCACGAGTGGGATTAAGAAAAAAACAAGCCTTTATGGCTATTTCAATATGTGACAACCGATTAAGATGGTGTCGTGAAACAAAGAATAAACAAAAACTTACAGACAATGAACAAAATACAAGATCACCTGAGACTCAGAGAAATTTCTCTCAAGAAAACCAAAGTGATGAAGATGATGACAATGATCTCAGAGAAGAATTTGTCCCTCTTATTATTACTTTGAAAAAAGTGAAAAATCCCAAATGAAGAAAACTTAAGACGATTGTTACCATGGGTTAGGTCCACACGAATTTCTCAAAGCATCCTTATTCCTTAATCTTAATTTGGTCATTTCCTATACACTGTTTCTTTCTTTCTTTCTTTTTTTTTCCTACGGAAAAATTAAAGTTCGGTTTAACAAGTTCTATTTTATTATACTCCAATCCAATATGTGTACAACATATATATTGTTTTTTGCGACTTACAATATTGTACTATCTAAATTGTCGTGAAAATTTAGCTACATACTAGACTCACAAATTGTTAGGAATTCCAAAAAAAAAATTACATTAATCTGTTGTTAATAACATAAGTACTAGTATGTATAGCAAAATCAACCTCCGAAAGGATATCAGCTAAAATTTAGAAAATGTAAATGGGTAAATAGTTAACTTTAACCGTGATATATAAAAAATCTATAAATTTGATACGTATGTAAGTGTGTGGAAAAGGAAATCATAGCAATAAAAACTTTATAAATTGTGTTGCTTCTAGGAGTATATAGAAGATTTTCACTTGTGGATATTTAGCACAAGCTGACTCATGAATGCTTTGACTACACAGCCAATTGCGTGTGTAGCGTTAAGAATATTCTAATCTGAGAAATGTTTGTTTTTAAGTCATTGTCCAAAATAGAAATAAGTAAACACGGCTGTGCATGGTAAAAGTAGTTCTCTTTTTCTTTTTCTGATTAAAAGGAAAAAGTAGTATTTTTGCATTGAAATAAAGTTAAGTTAAAGATGATATGCATCTAAATTATATGACCGGTTAAATATTCTATCTCCTATCATCAATACATTGAAATTGTTAAAGATCCATATTGTTTTTTTTCTGTTCACGAAAAATCGTCAAAAACGATTCATTTTCACGGTTATCAATGAGAGTATACATCAATGATTCAAAAGTACTACACCAAACTCTATATGAACAAACAAAAACTATATAATTTTTTATTTTTATTTTTAATTTATGCAGATGTTACATTTTTTATGTTAACAAAAACAGAAGCTTGGATCTCAATGAACGAACCAGGCGTTCCACATCTTCATTGAAAAACTCATTTGTATTATTAATTCTGAACGGATAACTATATATATCACAAACCGTCTTGATACTTTATTAAAATGAAACGTCGTCTGAGAGATTCAAACTCTCGCGGGAAACCCCATGTACTTAGCAGTAGCAGGCACACGCCTTAACCACTCGGCCAAAGCGACTTGAGAGATTTGCAAGTTCCGTATGTTCAACACGGAGTTGGAAGGGTCAATCTATGGGAAACCCTTACGGGCGTACAAGATGTATGATTTTTGTCGTAAAAATCTGAGGGTTGAAATCTCCTCAAGTACATGACATATTGCCTCAGTCCAGAAGCTGACATGGTTTAGTTCAATTAATTTGTTTCTTTCTAGCCCCTGTTTCCGATATTAGGTTTTTTCTTTTAGTGGGTAGGCCTTTCGTTTTGGTTTTGAGACTTTTTTTTTATTCCCGGTTTCCAAAGTTTCTTGTATTGAAGAAGAGACAATAATTAACAAAGATAATATTTGAAATAAATAAACAAAAATGCTAAACTATTTGTGATTGGAGGATATGGATTGTAACCAGAGATGTTTGTTAAATGAAAACAATATTCATATATAACTTCTTTTTCTATGAAAGAAATCACAAGCGCACCATAATTTTTATATGCTCCTGCTGCGATTGATCTTCGAAGCAATCCTTATGAGTTCAGGACTTCAGGGTGATTGTGATTTGAGTGTTGAGACGATGCGGTTTGGGTGGAATGTGATTAATTAATTTTAGAATGGTAACACAATTCGGATGTGATGTAAACGATTCTAAAGTAATTTATGATTAAAAGAGCAAAGGATCAGAAGGACGTTAGTTATATTTTTGTAATTTATATAGTTTATGTAAGTTTTAGGGATATTTTCATGAAAGGTCCGTCAAACTATTTAACTATAAAATTTAAAGACACAAAATTATCTGGATAGATATACTGTAGTTGATTTAATATATTTGTCATTGTAATACACTAATCGCAAATTTACATCCTTATTTCATCGCAATTCACAAATATTGCAAAATCATCTAATTTGATTCAAATACACCAAAACAAATGCTCCAATATTATAAAAAAAAAATATGAATGTCAGAGCCCTAGCGAAGGTAGCAAGAATCTTTAAAAAATGAACATCACCAAGATTTTAAAGAAATTCTAAAGAAACTAAAAGCGACGAACTTATTGCGGGAACTAAACAGAGAAAACAAACCAGCAAGAATAATTGCAAGAACTCTTATGTAACGAACAACAGTTATAACCAGAAACCAACAAGGTTATAACCAGAAACCATCTAGATTTAGAGTGAATTGTCCAACATCATCTCGACAACACGATAGAGACTCAATTTACGGATAAGTATTATGTTTCAATTATTCTTATTCTTATTATCTTTTTTTTTCATAAAAAACAATTAAAGTAAACCATGAGCTATACATAAATGAATATAATAATAAACATTTTGTTAATAGAATAATAAAAATTGAATTTTGACTAATATATGTACTAACCAAAAGTAAAACCTTAAATTTCAATTAAGTCTTTCAACGTCTTTGAAGGTAAGATAATATATCTAGCAAAAAATAATTTGAACAAAAGATAAGACATTACATACCTATATTTCTTGCAAAAATTAGCAATAAATCACTAAACATAGATATTGATTGTCAATTTACTGTTAAAAAGTTACGAATATGGGCTGTTTTAATTGAAACACATTCATGGTACATCTCATGTACAAAAATCTCTTTAATTGTTCTAGTATAGATTACAATTAACAGATAGAAATGGTAATGTCAAAATCTGCATAAAGAAAAAAAGAATTCAAAATGGCGCTGCCTCAAAACAAAAACTTTTTCTAGGAAATTTTTGTTAACAAAAACATTTGTCTTTTTTTTCATAGACATTTTTTTATTATAAAAATGTGCTAAGCGACTATTTTTTCATTCGCTTATAAAATTTTAAAACTCAAGATATAACCTGGTAAAAGAGTTCGTAACGACAATAAATTTACTAGCCAGAAGAGTTGAAAGCCTTGAGCCATCTTTCTTGGCCATAAGATCAATAATAGCATCGGAAATCATGAAGTAACAGACTTCTCCGTTCTACACAAGTTTTTATTTTATTTTAATTTCATTGAGGAGTTCGTTTTCGACTATAAAATAACAAATTGATATATAATAATGCATAGTTATCTCATTGCATTTTCACGTCAACTATTACTATTCAGTTTAGTTAAAAGTACTTATGACATAGTATTATTTTTAAAAATTTATTGCGTATTGTATTTTATATGTAGAAAATGTAAAAATGGTTCAAGTTTTCAGCATAAGAGATTTTTTTTGTTAAAGGAGATTTTGAGAGTATTCATCAGTAGAATTTTCATGTATGATCAAAGTGTTGATTTAAAATGTGAGTGTTTTGGTATAAATGACATTTTAAGGAGTGTTGACGAGTTAAGAATTTTTTTGGTGATTATACATGGTTGAAATATATGTATATATAACATTCATGCGTTGAAGCTTGCATTTTCTCTTCATGTAGAATATATAACACTTGCGTTGTAATAAATGGTTTTCACTTTATCAAAAAAAAAGAAAAAAAAAAGAGAGATTGCTTCTGATTGTCGATCCTTTTCATTAAAAGTTCTTTTTTTTTTTCTCTGCAAAATATTTGTTTACGAGAAAATATGGTGAGAGTTAATTAAATGATTTTTTTTTTTTTGTCAACAAAAAAAGAGTTAAATGAGATTTTTTTTTTTTTTTCAACAAAAAGAGTTAAATGAGATATTGTTTATGAATTTTTCCATTACAACAATCTATATTTACAGAATTCTAATTGATATTCGTGTAATCTTATTATATCATGTTCTAGTTCTTGAATCTAAACCAAAATATGAGTTTCAAATTTTCAACTTTCCAATTTCCAATTTCACCTTAAAGGCTTAAACTCTTAACCATGTGTATCAGCCCTAAAAAAATTGGAAGTATCAGCCCTAAAAAAATAAATACCTGGAAACATCAGAGTCAAAATGAAACGTCGCCTGAGAGATTCGAACTCTCGCGGGGAAACCCCATGTACTTAGCAGGCACACGCCTTAACCACTCGGCCAAAGCGACTTTGATGTTCGTGATAATTCTAAAATGGTATTGATCGTTTAGCTATCCGATTTTTGTCAATAATTGTCCACACCATTTCCCTTAATTTTTTTATAGCATAGAATACATGAAAATAAATATGAAATATACACAGGATACATATACGGAAGCTACTATACAAATTACTTTTAATTACTGAATAGACGTAATTGATTGGTTACATATTTTAAAGCTGTTAGAGGTTTGTTTAATCGCTGGTTTGGTTGCGTACGAATATGTAATGGGCGGATAAAACATACTATAATTGAAATAGATGAATTTGCTCAACAAAAAAAAANAAAAAAATAAATTTGCCCAAAAAAAAAAAAAAAAAAAAAAGAAACAAAATTGAAATATAGATGATTTAACAAGTCGGTTAGAAACCTAAGGGAGTTGTGAATCGTTTAAAAATATGTGAGTTTACAACATTTTTATTTATCAAACGGGAAACTAATTTTTTTTTTGTTTTTAATTGTTTTAATACTTTTCAATTTTCTTAAAAATATATTTTCCATATTTTGACAAAAAAAAAATATTTTCCATATTATTTTTCTTACAAAATTTTTAAAATGAAACTAAAATTAAAAAAAATATATATTAAAATTTTAAATGATCTTTTATTACTGTTTATAATTACTTGTTTAGTATTTTTACTGCTTGTTTTAAATCATAAATTTAGCTGGAAGCCTGGAAGTAGACTTGGAGCTCGTAGTGGGTTTCTTGAGGAAAGGGATTTATTAAAATCATGACTACGAATATTTAATTATTTATTCAAATTTGGTTATATTCGCTTCTCAACTCTCAAGGTAGTGATCGACTCCAATATATTGAATGCTCATTTATTCATACGGAATCCACACAAAAATTATACACCACATATTTTAAATTAAATTCGATTTTTGATATAAAGAACCAAATTATTTGTTACATATAAATTGACTATTAATCCATTGAGCAATTATAAATTAATTCTAACTATAGGACTATAGGAGTATATGTCAATAGTATATGCTTACTGTGTATGTATAGATATAGTGATTGAGAAAAAGAAAGAAAAAAAAGCTAAAATAAATAAGAAAATGCACAAGATACACATGGACAAAATCGAAAGAAATTATAATAGTAATAAAGAAAAGTGTAATAATAATAAAAATAATACTCCGTAATAATTATGAAGGAAAAAGGAAATGGTCCGTACTAGTCCGAGCCCGAAGCCCCAATCGCTGCAACTCTCCAGGAGCCACGCCGCGAAGCTAGGGTTTTTCTGATCAGTCTCTTTCTCCTTTTCCAGGTTTCATCTTCTTCTTTGCTGTCTCCTCTCTCGATTTCGATTTTGCCTCTTCTTTTTATTTGTTTTCGCGAAACAGCTTTTCTCGAGGTTTTGTGATTTTAATTTGAGCTGATTTGGCACTATTGCTTCGTAGTTAGGGTTCTGGGTTTCATCTGATCGCATCTAGATACGTTGTTATCGATGTAGAGTTTGGAAATTTGAATTGATTTCTTTATTAGCTGAAGTTCAGGCTTCTTATGAAGCTTGTGTTAGCTGACAGATCTGCATATTAATCGTAAGCAGAGTGTTTAGAGTTACTAGATCTTATTCTATCTCTCTTTCTCCTTCTTCTTAAGCTTGTTTTCTGGATTTTGATTTTTTTTTTTATTAGCTGAGTTTGAAGTGAGTGTGTCCCTTTGCTTTTTTGTTGAGATCTTCAAAATGGAAACGATGAATGGTTTTTTGTCGAAACCTAAGTTGTAGAAATGGTCTTTTTGTTGTCACAGAACTTAAAGCTACTTGTAGAACCGAGAAGGCTGTTCTGGGAAATTGCTGGATTGTTTCTTTCAATGGTTTGATATCTAAGGTACAATCCGAGTCCGATGTTTCTGAGAGTTCTGGTAGCTTGATATAAAGAATATTAGGATTGATTTGGCAAGACTATTAGGATTGATTTGGCAAGAATGTGCTGTTTGTTTCTGTGTTGCAAGTCAAGTAGATGGGATTATCAAAAGATGAGATGATTCTTTGTAGAAAATCAGAGAAAGTTTACTACATCTATGATTTTCTGGAAATTTGTAAATTTTGTGTTCTTTCGTTCGTGTAATGAGTTTTGTATTTAGATCACATTGTTAACTTTGGATAACGTGTCCTTTTGTGCTTTATGATCCTCAGATGATAATCACGATTGTTGAGGTTATTCTAAAGATCCATTGAGCTGCTCGGAGTTTACTTAAAAGTTTGACAAAAAATGGAGGATGATAATGGGCTCGAGCTCAGCTTGGGTCTTTCTTGCGGAGGATCATCAGGAAAAGCTAAGGGTAACAACAATAATAATGCTGGAAGCTCCTCGGAAAACCATAGGACAGAAGGAGGCGATAGAAGCGCTAAAGTGATTGATGACTTTAAGAATTTCCTGCATCCAACTTCTCAAAGGCCAGCAGACCCGAGTTCTGGCTCTCAGAGAAGCGATTCGGGTCAACAACCTCCTCAGAATTTCTTCAATGATCTCTCCAAAGCTCCTACCACTGACGCTGAAGCTTCCACGAAACCTTTGTGGGTGGAGGATGAGACACGGAAAGAAGCAGGAAACAAAAGAAAGTTCGGGTTCCCCGGAATGAATGATGAAAAGAAGAAAGAGAAGGACTCGTCACATGTTGATATGCATGAGAAGAAGACAAAAGCATCCCATGTTTCAACCGCGACAGATGAAGGATCAACAGCTGAAAACGAAGATGTCGCAGAGTCTGAAGTAGGTGTTGGTTCTTCTTCCAACCACGCGAAGGAGGTGGTTCGTCCACCGGCTGATACAAACGTTGTGGACAACTTAACCGGTCAAAGGAAAGGTAGCCATGGGGGATCTGGCACCGAAGAGTTTACAATGCGCAACATGAGTTACTCAGTACCTTTCACAGTTCATCCGCAAAATGTTGTCACTAGTATGCCTTACTCTTTACCGGCGAAAGAGTCTGGCCAACA
>OVBW01001970.1:0-13180 GCA_900406355.1 Erysimum pusillum | reverse complement strand
GTGACTTCTTCCTGTGACTAACTCTCAAGTTCAATACAAACAAAACGATTTACTTTTTTTTGTTTTTCTCCTTTTGCAGATTTGCTTTCATGAATCTGGGAAGAAATCCACAGAAGGCTTTAGCACTCAATGGTAGTGTCTTGGATGGGTTGAAGCTTGTAGTTGCGATGGCTAGAGATAGGATAGAAAACTCTTACTATCCTAACTTTCGAGGTTGCAAACATTGCAGTATGGCTTTTCACCAGCGTCGTTTTACTAGTTTTATGGAAACTAGTGGTGGTCGTTTATATCCGTGGTACGTTAATTTGTTCTTAATCATTGAATCTTGATAACAAAGTAACTTGTCATTAATCAGTGGTTATTTTTACTCGTTATTTGTAGGAAGCCAACCACTTGTGAAAGTTATGAAGAGCCTTTGGATGAGGCTGTGAATAAGCCATAGTGACCAATCACAGCTAATATTGGTCTTTTTTTTTCACTGCTAGCTGCTATTAGTCTTATCGACCTGCTGCTACATCCAACTTTTTATAATTATGTGTGCTTTTTAAGAAAAACTTGTATTATGACTCCCGCTATTTATTTCCATAATTTATGCTTAAATCATCACATTGTGAAAAAGTTTATAAAACCACTTTTTTAACTTAAGAAAATCAAACTACATTTTGGTAGTTAGGGACGGAAATTGTCTTCATAAAACCAATCTTATAATATAATTTTATAAATTTCCATATCAACTACGATATCCTAATCAAGATTCAAAACCTACGTCTCACGTTTTCTTGGAATTTATAAAATTAGTCCTGCCCGATTTTTGAAACATCGTTAAATATCACAATTCTGTAAGTGCATCTATTAAGCTCAGTAGCTCAACTCTTAGTGCCTGACTGAATAAACTAAAGGCCTCATAAGTTATACTTTAGTTGCACTTCTTAGGCGTAGCAGTCGCTCTTCTCTCTTCATCTAATACTTTTCCGTGGACAAAGATAAGTGGCTCAAGAAATATGCTCTGCATCCACCAACGATGTATAATTTTCTTCCTTATATGACTTGTACTCGGTGTTTAACACATTTTTTTCACTATTTGACCAGTTTTTTTTTTTTTTTGTTGTTGCGGATTTTTTAGGTTGAAGCAGCCACGCAGAAATGTAAGAAATCCAACTTTTTTTGTTTTGTTTTATAGAATCAAACCTCTTGTGCCATTCTTGATTTTTGCATTTTTTTGTGTGTTAATCAAATCAATCAACATAGAAGATCTCTGCTTTAGTTTTATAGAGGAAAACATGTACTTATTGGTCTGTGAATCTTGAATGCTTTTTTCTATTGGGATTTTAACGTTATTATTTGTTTTCTTAATTTTGAATTTCTTTTATTTTCTTTTTCTCTTTAGCTAAGAGAGAGTCTGATGATGATGATGATTCAGTGATGGTAATTCTTAAGAAGCAAAGAAAGGTATACTCTGACAATAACTTTGTTTGTTATTGTAACTCTTACTAATTTTCTTCTAATTACTTTTCATCTAAACTTCTTATCAAGTAAAGACAATGATTTGTTTTTCTGTTTGTCTTATTCATTTTCTTCTAATCTACTGGCAGGAAATCGATGAAATCAATCATTCCTTGAAAGACATGTCCGGATTTATGAAAACGCTACATGAGAATTCACTGCCAATTCAAAGAAACTGTCACGTAACATACCCACAAGGCCACAACAATGGAAGTAAACAGATCAGGCAGCTTGAACATCAGCAGGGGTTGCAGAGTTTGTTGCAGGTGCAGTCTTTGACAAGTTTGGGAATTGGGATATACTTCCAACAGCGTTTGTGAACTCCACTTATCTTCTTTGGAGCTTCCGCAGCTCGCAAGCCTGCATTTCAGAATTTGTATGTAAGTTATTCTCACGAAAGCTGCATAAACTTTTACACAATGGTTAAGTGAGTGGACTAATTTCAACAGCCTACAAAACAAAACCCTTCTCATAACTGATAAAATCTTAACACCAATGCAACTGTAATGATCAGATATGGCTACTCCTAAGGCTTTTTCTTGGGATCATCTTCAAATTCGAAGACCAATGGGGCATAGGAACTTAGCATTACTAAACAAATGATGAAGAAAAACTAACCATCTTTGTGAACAATTCCCCAAGCTTTTCCATGTCTACCATCCTGCATTTGAATCCAAAATCAAACAAAATCCCAAATCAGATAAATGCCCAACGATTTGGTAATGGAAACATTTTCTCAGTATACAGAAATGTAAAATGTAACTATCAGAGATGAAATGAAAACTAAAAGAATAAGAGGGAAAGAGAAGAAGAACCTTATAGAGATTGATCTTTGTCTGTGAATCTTGAATGCTTTTTTATTGAGATTTTAACGTTATTATTTGTTTTCTTAATTTTGAATTTGTTTTTTCTTTTTTCTCTTTAGCTAAGAGAGAGTCTGATGATGATGATTCAGTATTGGTAATTCTTAAGAAGCAAAGAAAGGTACACTCTGACAATTACTTTGTTTTTACTTCTCAATTTCTCTTACTAATTTTCTTCTAATTACTTTTCATCTAAACTTGGGCTCAAGGAAAGATAATGATTTGTTTTTTCTGTTTGTCTTATTCATTTTCTTCTAATCTACTGTCAGGAAATCGATGAAATTAATCATTCCTTGAAAGACATGTCTTGATTTATCAAAACGCTACATATGCAAAAGTCTGATCTAGAGGATATTTTATTGAAGGTATGTTTATTTTAATATTGACTCTATTTGTTTTGTAGGTTGTGAAATGATACTGATCTATATGTTTAGTTATAAACCTCTATAAGTGTGTTTTCTAGAACTAGTTGTTTTGTAGGTTGTGAAGTGATATACTGTAAACTTTGTAGCTTATCTATTGTTTGATTTCAAACGTTTCTTAAATATTGTTGAGTTGACTCCAAAGAAAATGTTGTTTTGTCTATAGGTGAAAGAAGACTTTGAAGGGCCTTGAGATGCTTTGGGAATATGGGCTTTAACTTCTCTTAAGTTAGACTTATATTGGCCCATCACCTTACGTACGGACGTACGGACGTTCATGGCTTATGTTGGTGACTCACCAAGAACCCTAAGGAGGCACTTCATAAACCTCTCTCGATTATAAAATGACCCCAAAACCTCACATTTGTCTTCTGCCTCTCACTGCAATTCTCTCTGTCGCTTCCAAAAAACCCTAATAGCTCATTTCTCTTCCTCGTTCAACAACAATGAAAAAGTTCTGGGGTATGTTTCTTTCTTTTATTATCTTCTTATCTCGTCATCTGTTTCAGTTCTCACTTTCCAAGAATTTGATCGATTGTTCATAGCGACTCGCATTTTGCTGTTTTAAAATCGTTTCGCTTATTTCGTTCGTTTTTTCTTTTGAAGAGTATCTGTTCGATTTTGAACCATTTTTTTAAAATCGTTTCGCTTATTTCGTTCGTTTTTTCTTTTGAAGAGTATCTGTTCGATTTTGAACCATTTTTTGTGTTCATACTTGGTTGCGTTTGTTGCTTCTTTGGGTTTTAGGCTTGTAAACATAGAACTTGATTTTTATTTTGTTTAGATGTTTCTCATGTTTTACAAGTAAACAATTGTTGATGAATGTTCTGGGAAATGAATAACTCATGTTTGATTTCTTTGTATAATGTTATTTAGAAGCTGAAGTGAAACCCGGGGAGCCTCTTATGGTCACACCTGAAGACAACATCATCCACATTTCTCAGGTTATTTCTCAAAATTCCAGAGATCAACTTTCAAAGTTTTCAGGATTAGTTACAAAACAATCTCTTGATTTTCTTGTTTATTTGTATGTGTAGGCATCACTTGACTGTAAGGGGAAAATGGGAGAAACTGTGGTCTTGAGTGTGAAAGTTGATGGAACCAAGCTTGTTATTGGAACCCTTTCACAAGACAAGTTCCCTCAGATTAGCTTTGATTTGGCCTTTGAGAAAAACTTTGAGCTTTCCCACAACTGTACCAAAGCAAGTGTCCATTTCATTGGCTACAAATATCCTGTCCCCGCACCTGTTGCTGCCAATCGTATGTATTGTGGATGCTACTATTGTCTTTGATTCTTTTCTTGAAAAGTTGTTTATCTCAAATGTTAAATTCCTTTGCATTTCAGGAAATGCTGGAGCAGCTTCGACTGTTGTCAAGGCTGACTCTAAACCAAAGGCCAAGCCTGAAGAGGTGAAGCCAGAAACAGATGATGATTCTGATGACAAGGATGATGAGTCTCATGACGATGATGACTCTGAGAAAGGAGTGAGTTTTTGTAGCTGTCTATGATTTGTGTTCTTCTATCTTAGATAGTATATGTATTCAGGAGGATATGAGTAGGGTGATAAATTCCATGGTGATGATTTTTTTGCAGATGGAGGTTGATGAAGATGATTCTACGGATCAGAGAACGGTAACAGAGTGAATTTTAACTTTTTATTATTTGAACTTTTTTTAATTAGCTTTGTGACTTACTAAATTTAAGGAGTGAAGAAAAATAATATTTATTTGAAACACATTGTTTACATTGATTGGTTAAACAAGGTCTGCTTTATATAGCTATGTAGAAATTGCAATAGCTCATTACCTATTTGACTTCATATGGTTAAGAGTTTGCTAAATTTGACCTTTCTTGTTTAATTTCAAATGTTTTTGTAAATAGGAATCACTGTTTGATCATAATTGGTCATCAAGTTCTGAGGAACCAGAGGGTGAAGAGTTCGTTGATCCTTTTATTCTTTGCGCTAGAAACGTGATTCCTAACATTACTGTTGAGGACATGTAAGAAACACAGTTTTTATTTATTTATTCTCTTTTTTTCTTTTAAGCACTAATTACCTATATTTGTATTGCAGCAAAAAGTTTTTTGCAACCATTGCTGAACCGGATGTACAACTTCGAGAAGAAGAAGGTGGAGCTGTGATAGTGTTTTCTTGTCTTGAAGAAACACAAGCGGCTGTACGCTTGAGTGGCAATGATTTGCTTGGACGTCCCGTGTATCTAGGACGTTATCCTAATCGGTAAGTTTTTCACTTTTTAACTCTTTCTTTCTCATCTATTAAATTTAGCACTGAGCTGTTAATTGTCTTTGCAGTGTAAGAACAGTTTGTGTTACGGGATTTGATCCCCAAAAACCTCATGATTATCTAATTGGGCAGATGGGTCAAAAACTTGCGTCATTTGGTTACGTTGATAATTATTTTATTCCTAGATCTTCAACAGGATCATATCTTGGGTATGTAAATTTCTTCCATTTTGAAATTTGGTACATTTTCTAATGAGTTTCTGATAATTTATAAAAAATTTCTTTGCAGATTTTGTTACCTATACCTGGGCGATACTATTCATTTTGGAGATGATCGAAAGTTTAAATCTGCTTTGGAAAAAGTGGATCGAACCATGGGAGGGTTTGAAATTAATATTTGTCATGTTAACCTCAAAGCATGGGTAAACAACGCTATTACTGTAAGCAGCCGTTATTTTTGACTTAATTATGAATATTATAAACAACTATAATATGGCTTTTAATGATGTTTGACTTGTCTTTTTTGCAGGAAGGAAAACACAATCTTGTCGTCGAACAGGTAAATATCTACTTGCTGTGCTTATGTTATATTGACTATTAACATTTTTTTTCCCTTTTTCATCAGATTGAGGCATTAAAAAATGCAATTGAAGATCAGAGAGCAAAAGGAGTTGAAGAAACAGACCAAGATGTAACATTTCTCTCTAAAAGTAATTTAATATTTATTTAATTATTATTGAGAATGAAAATTATCTGATTTATTTGTATACCAGGTGACATTTTCTTGGAGGAATACAGCTGGTTTATTTTTTGACTATGACCAAGATGAAAGTAAGAATCATATTTTCTTTTTTTAATGACAATATTTTATATCATCTTTGAATTTAACCATCTGTTTTTGGTTTAATTTGGCAGATGAATGCTGGGCTGTGGTTTTATCTAGAGGGCAATTGGCGGCGCGGAAAATAGCTGATCCTGCCCACAGTTCTTCTGAACCTTCTGTTAAAACGATTGTAAACGGGGTGCATAGCCGATATCTCTTATCGGGACGTGGCATAGACAAGATCCAGAATGCAAGGCCATTTATGATGCAGCATGTCAAGGACATGAAAATACATCATAAACCGAAGAGGGGGAAACTTGAAGATTTTGAAGCTTTTCAGACTGATGCTATTCATTTAGCAAAGAAGGTACCTGTTGCAGTTATGATCAACTCTATTCCCGGTTTCCAGTCTTGGGAAGGACAGGTAAGTAATTTAAATCAAATTTATTTCTATTATTTTATGTATAACTTATTTTTGTTTTTTTATTGAATTGAACACAAATTATTTTCTTAGGGAATATACTCTCCCTCTGTAATAGAGGTGTGTAGAATGGCCATGGAGAAAGATCCCGGTCATGGACTCCTTTTATGTGGAGTTGGAATTGATGAACATGGAGTGAAATTTTTGGAGTTGCAAGAATCTCTTGGAGAAGATTGGGGTGATGGCGGTTTCATCAAAATCGCATATCACAATTACATGATTAAACAGGTCATTGAATTCAAGGTACATACAATTTATGTTTTTATTTTATGTTTGATGTTAAAATAAATATGAAGTTATTTAGTTTGTTTTTTATTTATGTTTCAGGTCTGATGGACGTGATATGTGAAGCGAAGCTAAACTTTGCTTAACTTTTTTGTTACCTAAAAACTAATGTCGGCAAGGTGAAACAACTTAATTATTGGCTTTAGCTTAAATCATTGACTATCTAGTTTTCTAATTATTGTAATGAATTATATCTAGTTTTGTAAAACGATCAATCCTGTTCAGTCTTTATTATTCTTCAATCGTATTTTCACTTTCGATATCATTTCACCATGGAAATTCAATTGATTTATCATATTTTACAATCGGTCAATTAGCTAAATAATATTTTTGGCTTATAAAATATCCTTTAGTTGTGGAGAAGATGAGGTAGCCGGAGGCGGTGGTCGCCGGTGGCCGGAGGCGGTGGTCGCCGGTGGCCGGAGGCGGTGGTCGCCGGTGGCCGGAGGCGGTGGTCGCCGGTTGCCGGAGGCGGTGGTCGCCGGTTGCCGGAGGCGGTGGTCGCCGGTTTCCGGCAGGCGGTGGTCACCGGTGCGCCTGTTGCTGGAGGAGGTGATTGGGGATGGCTGGAGATCGGCGGTGGTGATTGGCTGTGGCCGGAAATTGTGATGTTAGTGGTGCAGTTAAATGTTCAATAAAGGCAAGATTTTATATATTACATAAAATAGTAAAATACACACCATCACCTTTTTTTTTTGGCTACTTATTTAATTATGTTCTTTTTTATGGCTATATTACCAAATTTCCCTTTTTCAATCATGTATAGTATATTAAATTAAATTGTAGTTTAGGATTTTATAATAGAAATAAATATGAGATGAATAATTATATATTCGAAGGCTTTAGTATATGTTACACATTTAACAAAGTTCGGTCCGTCCATGGGGACCTTTTTTAATTGGGCTATGAATGTGTCCATGTGGACATCTTTAAGTTGGGCTATGAATGGGTTCAAACTCGCATGATGTCTAAACTTGTTTGTCATTTATTCAAATCATTTGTAATTCATTTTCATGCTACTACCATGATACAAAAATTGTTGTACCATATCATCTTCTCTATATTTCTCTTGTTGTTATACCGATATTACATACACATCTTTCACATAGGGGTTCCTCCTGCATGCTATAACAGGCATTTATTGGAGTTTCTACCCAAATCTACCCAAAACAAACCGGACCGGTTTACGGATCTGGTATGTGATGTTACATAAAGGATAGTCTTAGAGGGAAAGGCATAGTGTGTATCCATGAAAGGATTTCTTCGAATAGTTAGAGCTTGAGAGATAAGCTCCACAGGTAAACGTTAAAAGAAAAATGGTAACGTATCTCTGCTTCTTCACTACAAAAGAAACTATGCATGAATATTTAACCGCCAGCTACGCAAGTGGCTTTTTGTAGGCATTTGATTCCATGTCGCAATCCAAAAAAAGGAGTGCTTAGGAATGAACCTGAAAACCAGACTACGTCATGGCACATCAACTCCACAGGTTCCATATGTTCGAGAAAAGTAGTTTCAATTTGAAAGTAGAAAAGTCCGCTTGTCCACACATGGCAAAATATGATCGAAGAAACTAATCAATGATTTTGTCAAAATGGTACATGAGATGTTATACAGTTCCTCTAAACAAGGAAAAAAAAAGAGTATATAGTCAAGCTTTATACTGTGACTACATCCTTTCTTATTAATAAAGTTATTGGAGTATGTATATCGGTTTAATTAAATGCACATGGTAAATTTGGGTTTACTACAGTATACTTACACTTGTGTATACCAGCAGTCTAAAGTCTCTTTTGGATGAATAATGTGAAAGAACTTTAGAACTTTTTAACCAACTTTCTCATCATCTCCCAGCTTTTCATAATAAAAGTTGTTGTTGATGGTTTAAAGAAAAAAAGGTAAAAAACCTTGATCGATTTTTACTACAAGAAGATGGGCCACCTTCACAAACCCAAACAAATTAAATACCCAGAAAAACCTATATAATAAAACATAAGCCCAGAAAAGCCCAGCTTAAACCAAGCTAATAAAGAAAAATATACATATATATATAAATCAGTCTAGGGTTTTCGTGCTCCATTATTTCTATCGAAAACTTAGCAGTCGCTCTTCTCTTGTCATCTTAACTTCTCCATGGGCAAGAGGCTTAAGAAATGCTCCACATCCACCGATGTAATCCTTTTCTTATCGCTTTCTTCCTTACTCAGTCTTTAACCACTTTTTTCTGTATTAATTATTTCTTCTCAATTTGACTGGATTTTTTTAGGTTGATTCTACCTTGGAACCGTCGCAGAATGGTAAGAACTTGGGTCCTAGACTTAATTTTTTTGTTCTTGCTTTATTTTTAAGCATGTGATTATTAAAGCAAACAGGCATATGTATTGCCTTGCAATCTTGAATTATAAGTCTGATTACAGGTTGTTTAATATTTATATATATGTCTTATTTAGTAGAACACCTGCTTATGATTTGTGTTATTTTATTGATTTTTCTTTCTGAGAAAGAGTCCGATGATTTGGAGCCGCAAGTAATTGTCAAGAAGCAAAAAAAGGTATCTTTAAGAGCTTTTGTATTTTTATCAACCTGAAAATATTAACCTCCTATTGATAGTATCTTGTTTTCCACCAAATTAAAAGGTGGAAGAATATGATTGCATTTACGAAAATGAAGATGCATATCGAAACAATGATAGAACCATTCTCGTTAGGGGATTGGATTGTTCACTTTCTGTGGATGATATCGAGAGCGCATTGAGAAAACACTTCGGTTCATGTGGAAAGATCTCAAGGGTTTTTATTCCGACAGAGTGTAAAACCGGTTCTCGCTTGGGGTTTGTGACTTCTTCCTTCAATTTTTGACAACTTAAGTTAATTCAATATATTTACCTTTTGTTTTTCTTCTTTTCAGAATTGCTTATATTGATGTGATAAATGATGATGAAAATAAGAAGACATTATTACTGGACGGAAGTTACTTGGGAAGTATGAAGCTTGAGGTTATGTTGGCTAGAGGTAGATACAAATTTTTTAGGTATCATAACTTTAAAGGGTGTGAACGCTGCATCATCGTTCGAAGGATGCACTTCCACTCCGACTTCATTCTCACTCGAGGTGGTCGTGTAGAGCCCAGGTACCTTATATTGTTCTTGATTATTGAATCGTAGTAAAGAACATAACTTCTCATTAGTTAGTTGTTAATTATTCCTCTTGATATTGCAGGACACCTGAGATCGACCGGATTGTTGCTGAGCTTTACAAAAAGGCTGAAGCTAGAAAAGCTGAAGCTAAAAACCACATCTAATATTGGTCGTTTTACTTTTGCCGCTACTTATATAGCGACCAGCTACTTGTTTATCTTTATATATTTCATGTCTTCTATGAAAACGTATATTATGCGACTCTTGTTATTTATTTACATAATTTATGCCTTAAACTCAAATTATGAAACTTTTTTTATTGAAACTACATTTTAACTTGAAAATTGAAAGACATTTAGGCGACTTGTTGAGTTTTAGGTTCAAGTTTGGCCTAATTGGCTTATTGGGGCGGTTGTTATTTGGTGATCTAGTTGTTTGTCCTAGGTAAGGACGGAAACTGTCTTGTCTTCACTCTTCATTCTGGTCTGCGGTTACAATGTTTTTGTATCCTCCAAGCTTTGTTGAGCTTCTCCAGCTTAACTGAGAGATTCTACCTCGAACTCTCAATCTCATTGTCTCTAAGCCAATCAGAGTTATTAAAAGGAAGATGGTTGGGCTCTATTGGTTGCAAATTCTGACAATAATGTGCCTCCTTTTTGTTTGTTTGGTAGCTGTGTTCTTAAAACAGAACACATTGCTCTGTAGATAACCTTGTTATTTTATTAGTCAAGATCAAAGACGATTCCAGATTTTGATAATAACATTTATGCAAAATACTATTATCTCCATGTGAGGGGGAGGATTATCTCCATTCTTAAAGTCTCAAGATAAGATTTTTTTAGAGGAATAGTAAGATACAGCTTTAAGATCATAGGTGAGACAGAAGACTCCATAACACTCTTTCTTCGTCTGCACCAATCCATTTTCTTGAACC
This sequence comes from Erysimum pusillum, assembly GCA_900406355.1. NCBI lineage: Eukaryota > Viridiplantae > Streptophyta > Magnoliopsida > Brassicales > Brassicaceae > Erysimum > Erysimum pusillum. Next base: position 2,488 of record OVBW01001970.1, on the reverse strand, counting down.
GCAACAGGAGCTAGCTTGGCTACTTTTATGACTTACTTGTGAGACACGGAGCAAGAGATTTTAAAAGTGAAAGTGTTTTAAAAGACGACGTCGAGCTGTGCAATGGCCATTATCACAGACGGACACATGCTCTGAAAGTGAGATATGAAAAATGAAACTATGGAGAGGACAGAGACAAGAAGGGAGGATTAGGGAATAATTCTGCAACCGTTCACTGATCACTCATCTGACATCCTCACTGTTAATGACACTTGTTTGTTACTTTTCTGACACCCGCACCGTTTAATAATCTTTGACTTCAGGCCCAACTAAAGGCCCATTAACAGTGTATATCCGAAACCGTTCACTGACTGTCTTCTCCGGCGACATTGCATCAGCGACTCAGCGTAAACAAAACAAAAGGTTACAACTTTATCGAAATGGAATATCGAAGAAACCTAGCGGTCGCTCTTCTCTTTTCTTTTATTTTTTCGTTTGCTCTTCTCTTTCCATCTAAATACTTTTCCATGGACAAAGATGAGAAGCAATGCTCTGCATCCACCACCGATGTATAATTTTCTTCCTTATATGGCTCTTTTACTCAGTGTTTAACAAAACAAATGTTTTTCACTATTAATGGTTTCTTCGGTACTCAATTCTATAAGTGTGTTTTCTAGAACTAATGGTTTTGTAGGTTGTGAAGTGATACTGTAAACTTTGTAGCTTATCTATTGTTTTATTTCAAACGTTTCTTAAAAATTGAAACCTCCAACTGAGCTGACTCCAAAGAAATCTGGCGGAAGAAACCCCAAATATAAAGGGTGAACCGATGTATGAGTGCTGTTTTGGACCTAAAGGTATCCCAAAGGAAAACAACTGGGATACCGTCTTTGTTAAGGGATTCGATTGTTCCTTGAGTAGGGATGATATCAAGAGCACACTGAAAAAACATTTCGGTTCATGTGGAGAGGTATCACAAGGGTTTTTGTTCCCATAGAGTGTAAAACCGGTTCTCCCTTAGGGTTAGTGACTTCTTCCTGTGACTAACTCAAGTAAAAAAAAGCTCACAAAACGATTTGACTTTTTTTGCTTTTTTGTTTTCTTCTCCTTTTGCAGATTTGCTTTCCTTGATCTGAAATAAGATGCAGAGAAGGCTTTAACACTCAATGGTAAGGTCTTGGGAGTGTTGAAGCTTGAAGTTGCGATGGCTCGAGAGAGAGAAGAAAACTCTGCCTATCCCAACTTTAAAGGTTGTAAAATTTGCAGTATGGCTTCTCACCGGGCCCCATATAGAAGATTCTATGAACATCATACTGGTCTTAAATACAGGTGCGTGAAGATGTTCTTAATTATTGAATCTTGATAACAAAGTAACTCCCATTAGTTAGTAGTTAATTTTGCTCTTGTTATTGCAGTGATTCTATATTAGAAGGCCGTAATGGTGAGAAGGGGATTATGATGAGGAGGATAGTCAATGACGGTTATTGGCCCTGGTGATTATGATGAGGAGGATAGTCAATGACGCCTGGTGGTGAGAAGGGGATTATGATGAGGATAGTCAATAACCATGGTCACAGCTTGATGTTGGTCGTTTTATCATTATTGCTGATATGGGTCTTATCGACCATATAATATTGCTCGCTTTATATTTATGTGTGCTTTTTAACTTGAAAGAAAACTTGTACTATTATGATATTTGTTTCCATAATTTATGCTTAAATCATCACTTTATGAAAAAGTTTATAAAACCATAACTTAAGAAAATCAAACTACATTTTGGTAGTTTGGAACGGAAATTGTCTTCATAAAACCTAACTTATAATCATTTTATAAATTTCTATATCGACTACGATATCCTAATCAAGATTCAAAACCTACGTCTCACGTTTTCTTGGAATTTATAAAATTAATCCTGCCCGACTTTGAAACATCGTAAACTATCACAATTCCGTAAGTGCATCTATTAATCTCACTAGCTCAACTCTTAGTGCCTGACTGAATAAACTAAAGTCTCATAAGTTATACTTGAGTTGCACTTATTAGGCTTAGCAGTCGCTCTTCTCTCTTCTCTCTTCATCTAATACTTTTCCGTGGACAAAGATAAGTGGCTCAAGAAATGCTCTGCATCCACCACCGATGTATAATTTTCTTCCTTATATGACTCTCTTCTGTACTCAGTTTTTTTCACTATTAAATGGTTTATTCACTAATTTGACTGGATTTTTTTAGCTTTTTTTCACTCTTCTGTACTCAGCCACGCAGAAATGTAAGAAATCGATTTTTTTTTTGGTTTTGTTTTATAGAATCAAACCTCTTGTGTCAATCTTGATTTTTGAACTTTTTTTTTTTGTGTTAATCAAACCAATCAACATAGAAGATCTCTGCTTTAGTTTTATAGAGAAAAACATGTATATTGGTTAAAAGTTTATCAAAAAAAAAAAAAAAACATGTATATTGGTCTGTGAATCTTGAAATGCTTTTTTATTGGGATTTTAACGTTATTATTTGT